>JAWZYT010004048.1:0-57500 GCA_034508575.1 Petrolisthes manimaculis
CTCAATTCCATTCCCCTCTTTTTCCATCTCTCCCTTCATTCCTCCCCCCTTATCACTCCCTCCCTCTTCATCTTAAACGCCCCCACCCCTATCCCCCCGCCTTATTTCTCTTCTGCCCCCTCCCCCCTCCTTCACTCTCTCCCTTCCTCCGTTACACTGCACATAGCAACTGAAATTGTTCTCTTATAACGCTCTTGTTCTCTTACAAACCGTTCTCTGTTTTCGTTCCCTGTTCTCTTATACCGGACACGTTCTCTAATACCGGACACGTTCTCTAATACAAACCGTTTTCTGTTCTCTTATACTGGTTGAATTTTACAAACCGTTCATGTTCTCTTTCCCTTCTCCATTATACGGCTACTGGTTCCATTTCACAAACCCTCGCCACTACGGAAGTAAGGAACTTTTTTGTTTCGTGGCGTATAGTCAGGAGGAATCAGATGCCCTTCTAATTCTCCTACACATGATCACATTAAGGTCCTAAAGAAAATGAACTCTTCAAGACAAGGGAATTTTTATTGTCATCGTATCTGGTGACAGTAAGTAGATGGACACGACAGACACTCTTTAGGTGACTGGGCGTTCGAGTTTAGCCGTCAGGAGGGGAGTACTGTATGTGTGTGTGTGTGTGTTGTTGTTGTTGGTTGGTTGGTTGATAAGGGGAAATAAGGTGTAGTAGTTGTAGTAAGTATTAAGTTGGAGGCGGGCGAGTTGTCGTAGCAGGAAGAGGAGGAGGAAAAAGAAGAAAAAATGGTGGTAGAGGTGGCGAGGAGTATACGACAAACAGGTGATGTAGGAGGTGAGGGAGAGAAGAAGATAAAGGAGAGACTAATGATGAAGAATAAGAGCTGTAAGTAAAGAGAGAGAGAGAGAGAGAGAGAGAGAGAGAGAGAGAGAGAGAGAGAGAGAGAGAGAGGAGGACTGGAGGAGTATATATTGGAGAGAGGAGGAGGAGGAGTAGGAGTGAGGATGTTTAAAGTGATCCCTTCCTTGGCCAGACCCTCCCGAAGGACGGGTTCTCAATCAAGGGAATTAAATGGGAGAGGGAAGACCGACTCCATTTGTACGAGTGTTGTCCCCCACCCCCCTCACACACACACACACACACACACACAGGCTGTCAGTGCCTTGGCTTCATTCTTTACAGGTCGCCTCGTCTCTCTTCTGTTGTATTTGTTTATTGTTTTTATCGTGTTTGTCTTCCTCTTCCCCAGTTGCGGTTGTCCTGCAGGAGTTGACGTGATCATCTAAGCTTTGTGTAAGTTCGGTTTTAATTGTTGGTTGTGCTCGTAGTGTGTATAGTGCATTTTGTTAGACGATAATTAGAAGATTAGTTTTGTATTTGTATCATCCCTCAACCCCAAACCTCCCTCCCTCCCATCACCTCTCCACCCAAACCATGCATCATCTATCACTCCACATCCCTATCTTTCCTTTCCACCTCCATCCTTCCTATCCTTACCACCAGCAGCACCACTACCAACCATCACAACCTGGGAATATGGATCTCCTCGTCTATCATCCCACATTGTTTACCTGGTTATTACTTTATTCCATAATTGAGTAGAGGGCACCTAAGGCCGTCTCTTGACCACTACCACCAACACCGCTGTTTTGGTTTCATTTCTTGTACACTTTTACACTTTTGATGAGTGGGTTGGTGGATCATAACAGTAGCTATGAATGTGTGTAGTGATTTAGTGATGTGTTATGGAGTATATAGTGATGTATTAATGTGCTGTGTAGTGTGTTGTGATATATTATTATGTGTTATTGATGTGTTATAGTGATTAATTGATATGTTATGGAGTGTGTTGTGGAGTGTGTTATGGATGTGTATAGTGATGTGCTGTGTATTTTGTAGTGATGAATTGGTGTGTTATAGTGATAGCCTATATTGATTTGTTGTGGTGTTCGGTAAGGTCAAAATATAATTATGGTGAAATGAAAACTTACTTATAATTAGCTGTGTTTCAGGTTTGATGCTGCATGTGGATATCTCATCATTTTAATTAGTTTTTAGAGCATTTGATATGAATGTGTTGCGCACTAAAATTAAAACAAAACGGAATCAACGATCAAGGCATTAAATAAAATGTAGTTATAATGTAGTAAATAATGTGAGTAGTAAGAAAATTGGAGGTAAACGAGTCCTTCTAATATTACCACGAAACACACACACCTATATAGAAGGAGAATGAATGCCTGCTTCGTGGCATAGTAAGGAGGAATCAGAAGCCTCCAATTTTCATACATGATTAAACACCGATATAATGAACCTCCCAAATCAAATTTATAATTATATTGTATTCGTGTTGGATTTTCGTATACGGCTTCAGAAAGAAAGGCGAATAAAGAACAACCATAATAATAATAATTACCCCCTTGGAGTTTATAACAGAGGCGAGATAAAATAAAGAGTTCAACGCCCCGGTAATAGTAATAAAAATATAAAATAATGATAATAATAAAAACAGGTGTATGTATTATGTCTGCATTGTTTGTTTCGTGAGTGATGTGTTGATATTGTTGTTGTTATTGTTATTGTTGTTGTTGTTGTTGGATCTTTAGGCACGTGTCGCTAGGTGATGGTGGTGATAGTGGTAACGTAGTGGTGTTGCTGTGTTACCTGGTTGTGTGTGTGTCAGCGTAGTGGTGGTGATGGTGGTAGTGGTAGTGTTGGTAGTGGTGATAGTGGTAGTGTTGGTAGGGGTGTTTGTTGGTGTTGTATAGTGATGTTTGTAGGGGTGATGGTGGTGGTGTTAGTGTTGGTGTGGTGATGGTGGTAGTGTTAATGTTGGTAGTGGTGATAGTGTTGGTAGTGGTGGTGATATTTGTGATGTGAGTGGTAGGTAGTGGTGCACCATATATGATCATTCTTGTTTAATATTAAGAAATCCCGAAAAAGAAGGAAAAACATATATATTTCTGAAGGTAAAATGGGTAAGGACGGAATATGTGGAAAAAGCCTGAAAGAAGAAAGGAGGTGAGGGTAAGTAAGGGAGGAGAGGGTGAGGGAGGGAAGTGAGGGTGAGGGGAAGGGAGGTGAGGGTGAGGGGAAGGGAGGTGAGAGTGAGGGAGGGAGGTGAGGTGTATCAAAATGGGCTGACGAGGTTAAAGAACAAAATGGAGTCGCGGAGGGGAGAGGTGTGGAGGGGGAGGGAAGGGAGGTGTGGAAGGAGAGGGAAGGGGTGGTGAGGGGAGTGTGGGAGGTGTAAGAGGGAAGAGGGAGACGTGAGGGAGAGGTAGAGAGGGAGTTGAAGGGAGTTTGGGAGGTGTGGAGGGGAGGGGGAGACGTAAGGGAGAGGAGGGGAGTTTGGGTAAGTGTGACGGGGAGGGGAGTGAAGGGAAGGTGTGGGGAGAGTGATGAGGGGTGTGTGTGTGAAGAGAGGAGATTGATGTCTGAGGTAAGAGATAGACAGACAGACAAACAGACAGTGCAGTGTGTGGAGGAGAGACAACAACAAAACAAACAATCAAACGAAAACAATATTAGAGAAAATGTGTATATCTATCTATCCATCTATGTATGTATGTATGTATCTATGTATGTATGTATCTATGTATGTATCTAATCATATGTATACAATGAAATGTCGAAATATTTACTCTCTGATTTATCTAAACTATTCCCAAGTTACAAATAAATGTTTCCTGGCATACTTTGGAGGAATCAAGGCACTCCAATGTATGTATGTATGTATGGTACTAGAAAAAGTGTTTATGTCCACTGAAGTTGCATGATGGTAGTAAACTGTAGGTATATAAATCTTCTTGGAGCATCTGATTCCTCCCAAAAGCAACAACAGATCACCATTAATTATTTTTAGTTAACCTGGTCATGTTAATTAAGGATAATTTTTGTTACATTGAAGTGCCTTGATTCCTCCAAAGTATGCCAGGAAACGGGACCAGAAGAACAAAAAAATAATGGTGTTCTGTTGTTTGCTTGGAAGAGTTTGGAGGATTCAGTCGCTCCAGATTTACCAACACAATATTTCCCTCTTCACCTGTGACGTTATATAGTATGAGACGTAAATTATTATAGTCAACCTGTTCACACCCACACGGATATAGCCTACCCTCCCCCCCCCCCAGTCATTAATCTTGGTAACTACTGCCTCACACGTCAACCTAAGAGTTTCAGTTGAGAGAGAGAGAGAGAGAGAGAGAGAGAGAGAGGAGAGAGAGAGAGAGAGAGAGAGAGAGAGAGAATATACAGTACTTAGTCACTACACAAGCCTAATTTTCCTTCGTCTTTCATTCTTTCATTTCTTTTCCTTTTTTTTATCTTTTTCTCCTCTTCCTCCTCCTCCTCTTTTTTTGCCAGCCTTCTCCCTTCGTCCTCCTATTTACCATCCTTCTCTCTTTCCCTCTCCTACTACTCCTCGACCTCCTCATAATCCTCATCCTCCTTTTCATGTTCATAATTCTTCACCTCCTTATATTCCTCTCCCTCCTCCTCCTTATATTCCTCCTCCACTTCTTCGTTATCCTTCTCCCCTCCTCTTTCACCTCCTCCCCTTCCTCTCCTCCACCTCCTTATATTCCTCTTCCTCCTTCTGCTCCTCTTCCACTTCTTCGGTATCCTTCTCCCCCTCCTCATCATCCCCCCCCCCCCCCAGATCGTGGATGGTGAGTGAGGTGGCCAAGTTACTAACCGCTGTGGTATCGCCTTATCTGTGTACATAGGGTGTTGTTGGGGTGAGCGATAGAGACCCCCCCACATCCCCACTCTCCCCATCCACACACACACACACACACAAGTCCCTTCTGGTTGGTGTCTGCCCCCCCTTCCCCCGCCCCCCACCTCTCACCCCTAGTTACTTGATGGGGGGGTGGTGGTGGTGTGGGGTAGGGGGGAGGGGGTCGTTGTTGTGTTGTCCTGGTAGGTATCCTTATCTGTCCTGTCCTGATAATATAAACGTAAAACTAATGGTTCTCCTGCTAACCTAACCAAACCTAACTAAACTAAACTAACCTAACCAAACCAAACCAAACCTAAACTAAACTAAACTAAACTAACCTAACCTAACCAAACCAAACCAAACCTAAACTAAACTAAACTAAACTAACCTAACCTAAACTAACCTAACCAAACCAAACCAAACCTAAACTAACCTAACCTACTAACCAAACTAAACTAACCAAACCAAACCAAACCTAAACTAAACTAACCTAACCAAACCAAACCTAAACTAACCTAACCAAACCAAACCTAAACTAACCTAACCAAACCAAAGCAAACCTAAACTAAACTAACCTAACCAAACCAAACCTAAACTAAACCTAACCTAACCAAACCAAACCTAAACTAACCTAACCAAACCAAACCTAAACTAAACTAAACTAACCTAACCTAACCAAACCAAACCAAACCTAAACTAAACTAACCTAACCAAACCTAAAACTAATGGTCCTCCTGATATCCTAACCTAACCAAACCAAATCTAAACTAAACTAATGGTACTAATTCTAACATTCTAACCTAACTTAACCTAAACTCACTTAACCTAACCTAACATAACTTGACCTAACGTAACCTGCTCCACACATAACCTAACCTAAACTAAACGTAACTTGTTCAATATGGTGTGGTACGATACGATGGCTGTGTTGTTGTGTGTCTGGAATCATCGTATCCATACCAATACCATCGTCAACACCACGGATGCACCATTGTTCTTGCATATAGCCTACGACCAAAGGTTAAAAATCGAACAAATAATTATATTCACCAACATACGGTTTAATTAAAAAGAAGCGCTGAATGAGACACAACTCTTACCGCCAACTGTACGTGTCATGTTGTATGTTCAATTATTATTATTATTATTATTATTATTAGTTGTAGTAATAGTAGTAGTATTGTTATTATTATTATTATTATTATTATTATTATTAGTTGTAGTAATAGTAGTAGTATTGTTATTATTATTATTATATTATTATTTTTATTTTTATTATTACGTCTCCTCTTTCTTTTATCTTCTTTTCCTTCAACCAAATCCTATAGTACCAGTAGTCGGTGGTAACAAGGTATGTGTGTGTGTGTGTGTGTGTGTGTGTGTGTGTGTGTGTGTGCAGGTATATCACAGGTAGAGGGCATATCACTCCTCACCTTCAAGAACAAATAAACAGCGATTACCTTATCCTCCTCCCCTCCCCCCTCCCTCTCTCCCTCCACTCCTCTTGTCCCACTCCCCCTCTCTCCCTCCTCGCCCCCTCTTCACCACACCGACACACGGAAAACAAATTGAACTGACACCTCCCTCTTTCCCTCCTCCCTCTTTCCCTCCTCCACCTCCCTCTTTCACTCCTCCCGATCCCTCCGTCCCCTCCACTACCTCCATCCATACCTCCTCCTCCTCCATCTCCATCCATCCATCCATCCATCCACCCCTCCTTCACTACCTTCATCCATCCATCCATCCCTTCCTTCCCTCCCTCCAACCCTCCTTCACTACTCCCTCTATCCCTCCATCTTTCACTCCCTCTTTCTTAACACTCAGGTTTCAGTAATCCCTAAGCTGATACAAGGTAACGTACAGTACCACAGCCTCATTCTTTAACTAACAACCTCAGTCTCTAAACTCACAGTCTCATTTTTAACTCACAGCCTAATTTTTTAACTCACATCCGCATTCTCTAAACTTACAGCATCATTCTCTTTAACTCACAGCCTCATTCAAATTAACAACCTCATTCTCTTAACTCGCAACCTCATTTTTAATTAACTCAGTCTCATTCTCTAAACTCACAGCATCATTCTTTACTCACAGCCTCAATTTTAACTCACAGCTTCATTCTCTAAACTCGGTCTCATTCTCTTAACTCAGTCTCATTCTCTTAACTCAGTCTCATTCTCTAAACTCACATCCTCTCACTAGTTCCTTGTAGCCTATGTGTGTTCGTTTCTTCGTTATTACCTGGACTCATATTTCAGGTTCAATCTCGGTTGTACATAAATTTCCTCCATTGTCATTTGTACGGAAATCGTAATTAAGGACCCTGTGATCGTGTATGAAAATTGGTGGCTTCTGATTCCTCCTCCCCATGCCTCGAAACACGCTCCTTTCCATATAAGTGTGTGTGTGTGTGTGTGTTTCGTGGTAATATTTGAAGGACTCGTTTAGCTCCCAATTTTCAGACTACATCATAGGGAGTCCCTCACCTAAATACCCATTATAATATCATTTCATTCTCATTTGTACAATACACACATCTCTATTATTAGACTGACTATATTTCCTGTGTGTGTGTGTGTGTGTGTGTGGTCACTCGTCAATCTCCCCTTCCACTGTTTACCTTCCATCTCTATATCACCCCCGTCTCCCACCAACTCCAATCCCAACTCCACTTCACTCCACAGTCCTCCTTACACACACACACACACACAACACTACCATAAACCCCATCCCAACCATCACCACCACAAAAAAAAAACTATACTCACCCCACCATCACAACCCCAATCCCCACTCCACCACCACAAGCCCCCTCCCCCCATACCAGCCAACAGTCAGGTACAGAACAGACCCCCCCATCCCCACCCCTCATCCCCCCCTATGCATTACTCATGATTTTAGAGTCTTGTTTGTGTCTGATAAACTGATATTTGTGTTTGTATACGAATGGAGGGGGAGGGGGAGGGAGAACACTGGTCCCCCCCCCTCCCCCTTCAAGTGATACCCAATCAGCTAGACACATATTTTGCTGAGTTCTTCCAGTTCTTGCATAGTGACTGGTGGTTTGTATGTATAGTTGGTAAAAAAGAGTAATGCAACTTCCCTGTGGATAGTTATATTGTTAATTTCAATGTCATAGTGGTTGTTGTGGTATGTATGTACGGTTGGCCAAAAAAAAGCAATGCAACTTCTCTGTGGATAGTTATATTTTTAATTTCAATGTAATGCTGACTGTACAACTTTTAAAACATGATGTATCAGTTTAATGTTAGTAGATCCATTCGAAAGAAAAAAAAAACATGGTTATCTTCCCACAAGTGGATGTATGATGAATTGGAATGCTAATGATAACTTAAGTCAATTTTATCTATTTTTTTTTCCTAAGTTATTGTAAAGGGGAGATTTTCTTTTTGGTTAATTGAAGAAGGTGTTCCCATTACGGCTTTAAGCGAAGTGCTATGGAAAGTTCCCCATCCCCTACCACCACCATCCCCTCATTGCATTGCATTACACTTTATTGCATCTACCTATTAATAATCTGTATCTAACTATATACCGACACGTATTTCTGTTTCTATGTACATAAGCCTTAAATGTTCTCAGGATTTTGCCTGTTGTTGTCGTCGCGAATTTTGGCACGGAAAATTGGAGAAAGTAACCTGCTGTCACCGCCATGTCACAGAATTCCTCCCCACCCCCTCCCCCTAACCCCCACACCCCTCTTCCTTTAAGTCCTGTATGTGGGGCTTGTCGGCGGCGTGGTCTGTCTGTCGGTCGGTCGGTTGGTTCCAGCAAGTACCGTCAGTATCATGGTCAAGGACAGTCCTGTATAGGCTACTTGGAACTCAAACTGTTCAGCTACAATCATATATCCATCAACACTTTTCTTCCATCGTAGTAAATAAAAAAATATCTTGGTAATAAAGAACAACACATGTATATATGTATGTGTGTATGTATGATTTTATAGCCCCTCATAATAATAATAATAATAATTGAGTGGGTTGAGTTGACATATGGTATTGTTGTTGTATGATTATATTTAGATATGATACTGATTTAGTTTACATCACTTCATAATAATAATTGAGGGGGTTGAAGTGGACATAAAAAGGTGTTGTACAGTACATGCTGATTGGTGTACTGTACCGTGGTGTTCTTTGGTGTGTTGTGACCGTGGGAAGGATTGTCGTGTGTGTGTGTGTGTGTGTGTGTGTGTGTAGTGTAGCCATGAGGACCTATAGTGGAGATGCTGGACGGGTTTAAGGTGTGTGTGTGTGTGTATGTGTGTCAGGGCGTGGGAATTGGTGCCATTAGGGCGTGGGAAGAGTTGTCATGAGGGCGTGAAAGAGTTGTCATGAAGGCGTGTGAAAGCGTAGGAGGATTTGTCATGAAGGCGTGTGTGGGGCGTGGGAAGGGTTGTCATGAAGGCGTGGGAAGGGTTACCACGTGGGTGTTTAATTAAGGGTGTGTGACTCTTTACACCTTTATTACACCTGTATACACATTACCCTTCCTTTCTCCACGTATGTTAAAGAGTTATATAATCGCGTCACGAAAGGCAGATATATATTTTTTTATTTATTATTTACATCAAGAAAGCAACTGAAATCCCAACGCTATCAAACATTGGACAATTTATTAATACACACCACACACACACACACACACACACACACACACACACACACACACACACACACACAACACACACACACACACACACACACACACACACACACACACACACACACACACACACACACACACACACACACACACACACACACACACCACTACCACAGCAGCGCCCCCCCCAAAAAAATAAAACTACTACTACTAATAACTTATATACCAAATTTACACGCAAAAAAATAAACTACAGTAATTAAAAACTTATACCACCGAAGGTAATCTCGTAAATAATCTCCCGTGACCTGGTTCCGTGGTCTTCTGTCCTGTTCTCTTCTGTCAGCCGGGTATTGTGTCATCTCACGCAAAAACCCGGCTTTAGGGTACATACGAGTCAGTGTGTGTGTGTGTGTGTGTGTGTGTGTGTGTGTGTGTGTGTGTGTGTGTGTGTGTGTGTGTGTGTGGTTCTTGTGCCGGGCGTTGAGAAGGGCTAGAGTTGGGGTCCACTTACCTGCCTCTCTTCTCCTTTTAATTGTATGCCTGAGGGAGGAGAAGCCACGAGGTCTCAGTCGTGAATTTACTTTCTTTTTCTTGAGTCGCGAATTCATCTCCTCCTCCTCCTCTGAATTTACTTCCTCCTTGAGTCACGTATAATTCCTTTCTTCAGTCTGACTTAAATTGTTCTTGAATCGCAGTTCAGTCTTTTACAGTCGAAACTTATCCTTCCTTCTCAGATGTTAATTATTACGGTAAATCCTTCTCCAGTCGCCAAAAAGTTACAGTTTCCTCTCTAGGCTGAATATATATCTGCTTTCTTCAGTAACGACATGACCACAGTTACTTTTGTTTATCAAGTCAAAGGGTTGGATCTACAGTACTCTATATCAGCTGCCTTTCATGGGCTTTATAAAAGGCCTATATTACAGTATCTTTGATTCTTATTATCATATGTTATTGTTCTCTTAAGATAGTTCCTCCAATACTTTCTTAGGGGATCCTGTGATGTAGTCAGAATATTGGGTATAAACGAGTCCTTCAAATATTGCCACGAAACACCACCTGTATGGATGGAGCTTGTTTGTTTCGTGGCATGGTCAGGAGGAATCAGAAGCCTCCAATTTTCCAACACGATCACAGGGTCCTTAACTTTCCAGGCAGCAGCAGGGGATGGGAGGGAGAGAGAGAGGGGGAGGGGGTGAGATAAAATGGTGCGTTCATGGCTGGCCGGCTTCTCCCCGCGTGGTGTGATTGGCTGGCAGTGGTGGTGGGAAAGTAGGTCGCACCAGGCAACAACAACCAGCCCAAGCACCTCTTACTCTATTCTACTTACTCGTCTCAGCTACTTTTTTTTTCGATAAACTCCTGGACTACGAGTATAAACATTTCTGTGAAGTTTCAGCTACTTTTTTCTTTTCCATAAACTTCTGGACTACGAGTATAAACATTTCTGTGAGTTTTCATACACACACACACACGCAAAAAAAAAAAAAAAAAAAAAAAACCTAGCCTCTACGGTACTGAATGCACTATGGAGCACAGAGATGTTTTCATTGTGTATTATTTTCAGTTTTGATATCCTGTACGAACAATAAATAAAAGTGTTTTTTTATAATTTACATCACTCGGTAAATATTTTTATTCTGTAATCTAAGGTAGAATTTTTAAGCAAGTATAAGAAAGTGGATGATGATATAAAGGACAATGTTATGAGTGGAGGATGATATAAGAGACAGTGGGTGAAGAGGATATAATATTTTTACCCCTCCTGCCCTTCACCATAGGCCTGTTGGGGATCAGAATTCACCACCTTCACTCATTAACACCAACAACCCATACATCACGTCTTGGACAGGTTGTGGGTGTGGGTGTGGGGGGGGTCTGGAAAGGGGGAGAGAGTTACATAGAGTTACATAGAATCACAGACCACAACAGACCTTACGGGCCACACGGGGTGATCTGATTAGAAGGGTACTGGTAGAGAATGAATTTCTCCCCAGTGATAGTCGTAGATAAGGATAGCAAACTAGAAGGTAGCAAAGAAGAGAGAGAGAGATAGGAACACGTGGGGCTGACTAAGGAGGTGGTGAGGGATGAGGGGAGGGGGATGGGGGTATACGTGGAATGGAGAGGAGGGAGCATTGAAGGATGGGGGGTGGGGAGCAGAAGACAGAGGGGGTTGTATTGGGGGTTGGCGGTGAGGAAGACAGAGGGGTGGGTGTTGGTGGGTGTGGAGGGTGGGGGGGCACGCTATCTGGTCGCCTCCGCCATGATAGTTGGTGATTTATGTGTCAGAGGCAGAATTTTACTTAATTTATTGCCGCGTTTAGCAGTGGTGCGGCGCCCCCCTCCTCCCTACCCATACTCAACCCCCTCCCACACCCCCTCTCTCTCCACCACTCTCTCTGATATGATACGTGAACATTTTAGGACTATATATGTATAGTAGATATGTATGTATGTTTTGAAATATTTGAGTGATCAACTTACAAATTTGAAGTGAAGGAGGAGTGCATTGTGGAGGGATAAACAAACAAACAAAAAGAGAGAGAGAGAGAGAGAGAGAGGAGAGAGAGGAGAGAGAGAGAGAGAGAGAGAGAGAGAGAGAGAGAGAGAGAGAGAGAGGTTATGGGGTCTCTGAGGAATGAGGAAGGAACAGGTCATCAGGTAGGGGGTGCTGGGGGGGGGTAGGGGGGTCAGGGAGGAGGGGGTTAATGGGTCTTATAGAAGGAGGTGGTGGTGGTGGGAGGATTGGTGTGTGTTGTGTGTGTATAGATAGATAAATCAGAGAGAGAGAGAGATGAGAGAGAGAGAAGAGAGAGAGAGAGAGAGAGAGAGATAGAGAGAGAGAGAGAGAGACTTTGACTGACTTTGACTTTGAGAGAGAATGTGTATATATATATATATATATATAGAGAGAGAGAGAGAGAGAGTGGTGTGTGTGTGTGTGTGTGTGTCGTGTGTGTGTGTGTGCTGTGTGTGTGTGTGTGTGTGTAGCCGCAGGGGACGGGAGAAATGGGAAGGGAGATAAGTTAGGTCAGGTGAGGTAAGGACAGGTAACAAGTCAGGTCAGTGAGGCCGAACGAGGTCGGTGGTGGTGGTGTGTGTGTATGTGTGTGTGTGTGTGTGTGTGAGTGTGTGTGTGTGTGTGTGTGTGTGTGTGTGTGTGTGTGTGTGTGTGTGTGTGTGTGTCATTACTCCTCCATCAGCTCGTGACTGTAAACAAAAGTATACTATCTATTCCCCTTAATAACAAACCATTACAGATGTGTGTTATCCTCTTATGTGTTATCACCATTACAACAACAACAATAATAATAATAATAATAACAATATATATAATAATAATAACAATAATAAGAATAATAATAATAATAATAATAATAATAATAATAATAATAATAATAACAATAATAATAATAATAATAATAATAATATCTGTATGTTAAATTATAGTACTTGCATGTTATATTTTAAGGGATATAAATAAACACATCAGATATTGTAAGGTTAACACTGATTGGTAGAAAACTGGTGACTGCCAAGGGAATAATCATAATGTATGAATGTCAGCGTCTGTATGAGAAGTTTGGACATGTGCCAAGTGTATGTGTGTGTGTGTGTCTCCAGGAACGGACACACGCTAAAGTCGGAATTTATTATAAGCTTCATGGATCTGTACCTTATTCTCTGGTAATAATAATGATGATGATAATAATACTAATGATGGTAAAAAATAATGATGATGATAATGATAAAGATAGTAATATTAATGATAATAATAATATTAATAATAATAATAATAATAATTCTAGGCCTTGCAAAATATCAGCCAGCAAACACGATTGGAATTAATGGAGTAATACACTTCTGTTTTGTTTTGTTTGTGGTAAGCCTAGACAGTGCCTGGAGTGTCTTGCTTCCTCCAAAGTGTGCCGGGGAAAACAACAGGACCTACAGATGAACCAAACTGTTGCTTGGAAGAGTATATATGGATCAATAAATAGTTAACTGCTCCACATTTTTACCTCGAGACTGTATTCATTTTTCCACCTTAAAACTCCAACCACGAACATCACGAATACAGCCGTAAAATGAACAAAGCCTGATATGGAGTTGTGACTGGGGGGTTGGGGGATGGGGTAGGGGGGAGCGGTGTGAATGAGTGGGCTGGTGGTGGTGAGGGAGAGGAGGGGTAGTGGCGAGGCAATATGTATAATAGTCTACGGGGTCTACACGTCAACTTTGGGTCTTTACTTTGCCTTCCTTGGAACTCTCTCCCTTTGTCTCTATAGCCTAATATCTCACACCAGTTTTTTTTACTTCTCTCTCTCTCTCTCTCTCTCTCTCTCTCTCTCTCTCTCTCTTCTCTCTCTCTCTCTCTCTCTCTCTCTCTCTCTCTCTCTCTCTCTCCTCTCTCTCTCTCTCTCTCTCTCTAACCGCAAGAATAGAGAATCAGGAGTGGGTATTTTAGTATATTACATCCTGAGACAAAGTAAGTACATGAAGGGACAAGTCAGAACCACATGGAGGGTTGGGGCAAATATGGGTTCACCTCACCTCACCTTACCTCACCTCACCTCACCTCACCTCACATTCCCTCACCTCACCTCACCTCACCTCACCTCACCTCACCTTACCTCACCTCACCTCACCTCACCTTACCTCACCTCACATTCCCTCACCTCACCTCACCTCACCTCACCTCACCTTACCTCACCTCACCTCACCTTCCCTCACCTCACCTTACCTTACCTCACCTCACATTCCTCACCTCACCTCACCTCACATTCCCTCACCTCACCTTACCTCACCTCACCTCACCTCACCTCACATTCCCTGTACATTCTAGTCTGGTGGGAAACGCTTCATTATCAAGTCTGTAGATACTATGTCACATGTAAAATGACCATGACTCATGCTTAGATTTTTATCGTATATATATATATATATATCGTATACTATATATATATATATATATATATATATATATATATATATAATATATATATATATATATATATATTCCCGAAAGTGCCAGTATCTGTATCTGTGTGTACCCCAGTGGAATTTTCTCTTAGGATTGACCTTTGACCTCTCCCCGTGTTTTACTGCTACTACTCTCTCTTCTTGTGTGTGTGTTTGTGTATGTGTGTGTGTGATTGGAGAAATGGTTATGTAACTAAATAAATCATGTACTACACTGTACTTTATTCATACATGATCGTATATGGACGTAATTGTTATCTTTTAGACATAATATATATTAAGAAGTATATATCGATAAGGGGATTATTTATATGTAACATTTGTCAGTGGCTGAGGTGGTGACTTAAATGTGGTTGTCTCATAATTACTGATAATCTAAAAGAGATAAGCGTGTGTGTGAGAGAGAGAGAGAGAGAGAGAGAGAGAGAGAGAGAGAGAGAGAGAGAGAGAGAGAGAGAGAGAGAGAGAGAGAGAGAGAGAGAGAGAGAGAGAGAGACCGACCCGTACATTATATTATATTGTCTATTCATCCTCTCTAATCGTAGGTGGTTTGTCGTGGATGTTAAGTTGATAGAAAAATATAGGAAGGAACCTGATAGTATTGCCAGCTGTTACCAGTGACAACATCTGACTTCACCCCTGACCTAACAACACTTTACTTATACCATACCCATTGCCCCTCCCTGTCTGCCCTCATCACCCTCCTTGCCTTTTTCTTCTTTTCTTCACACCCTGCCCTCATCATCCCCTTGCCCTTTTCCTCATACAATGCCCCTTCCATGCCCTTGCCATTTTCGTCACACCCTTCCCTTTCTTGCCCTTATCTTCACAGTACACATCTTCATTTACCTTTTCAGTTTATTTTCCTCTCGCTTTCCCCTTGTTATTTCCATTCCCTCTTCATCCTCTTCCTTCTGTCAGTACCCATGCTTCCTCTCTCCAAACCCCTTTCTCCCCCTCTGTCTACACACCTTCATCCCTCTGTCTACACCCTTCTCCCTCTTCTCTGTCTACATCCCTTTCTCATACTATCTACACCCTATTCTCCCCCTGTCTCCATCCCTTTCTCATACTATCTACACCCTATTCTCCCCCTTTCTACACCCCTTTCTCACCCTTTCTACACCCTCTCTCACTCTACCCTTCCCCTCTCCTCCCTCACCAACCCACACACACACGCCAATTATTCCCGCTGGACTCGACACCCACCCACCCACCCCTTTACCTCCCCTCCTCCCTCAATGACATAAAACCCTTTCCCTTTTTGACGACCACTTCCCTATTTCCCCAACCCTTCCTTCCCCTTTTTTGACAACCACTTCCCTATTTCCCCAACCCTTCCTTCCCCTTTTTTGACAACCACTTTTCCCTATTTCCCCAACCCTTCCTCCCACTTTTTTTGACGACCACATCCATCCCTCTTTTCACAACACACAAAGTTCCTCGTCGCGATATTATTTCCTCTCTGTTTTATTGATCGTCTAGTGTGTTAAGGTGACCGACCATGCCTATAGAACACACACTGCCCATCCTATTTCCTTCATCATTCATTATTTCCAGTTTAGTTTCGCGTATTTTCTGATCCTTTACCAGATGATCGAAAATAATGTTTGCCTGTTGGTGGGCATAGTTTGGAGGAATCATTATCTCCCAAAATATCAGAACTATATACTCTCCTTAATACAATAATAGATCACTAAAATCATATCCGGCGAATTGATTGACTTTTTGCGAGCGAGATGGAGAGGTATGTGTTGTTGTTGTCGTCAGATGTCTGTATTCGGCGACGGAGGGTAAAGAGTCCAGCGATGTCACGTGTGCTTGTGGTCAGTTATGGTGTGGGTGAGGAAGGGAGGGGCAGAAACAAGGCCCCGGAAATACTGTACTGGACTGTTCTGACGGTGGGCTGAAATATCTTCTCAGCTACTTAAAACAAACCTCTCCCGAAAACCAAGGGGAAAAAATAAATATCTTCTCATCTGCTTCAAATAAACCTCTCCCGGAAACCAAGTGGAAAATAATAATAATAATAATAGTCAGAATATAATCTAAGTCATGAACATTATATCCCTGTGTTTGTAACAAATTTATTTCTGTGTTAGCGTTATTGATAAGCCTTGTCATTCTATTTTTATTATTACTCTAATATTTTGTGTTGGTGTTTAGAACTTTGATTAAATACGGTACTCACTAAGGCCAATCCTCCTTAAAATTATTACTTAATTTTCCCACAACTAAGAAAAGAAAGTAAAATGAAGAACTGACCACAACAAGCGAGATGGACCAAGCAGGCAGGCAGGCAGACAGACAGGGAGGCAGACAGGCTGGGAGGCTGGCAGAAGGGAAAGCAGGGAGGCAGGAAAACAGGCAGGGAGGGAGGCAGGAAAGCAGACAAGAAAGCAGGCATGGCAGACAAACAGACAGGCAGGCAGGAAGGAAGGATGGAAGACAGAGAAGACAGGCAGGGAGGAAGGAAGACAGGGAAGGCAGGCAGGGAGGAAGGCAAGCAGGAAGGAAGACAGGACAGGCAGGGATGAAGGCAGACAGGCAGGGAGGAAGGCAGACAGGCAGGGAGGAAGGCAGACAGGCAGGGAGGGTCAAACGAGGTGGTGTTGTTTGTTTACATTATGGTGGGAGGAACACCTGGTCTGGGAATAGTAACGTCCACAACACAAATAGTGACGGCTGCTGGACTCCATCACAATAAGGTTTACGTCGCTTTTAGTAACACTTTCACGGGCTGACTTTCTCTCACTCTCTCTCTCTCTCTCTCTCTCTCTCTCTCTCTCTCTCTCTCTCTCTCTCTCTCTCTCTCTCTCAGATGTTTTTGTTGTGAGACTTCCTGATTTTCATTCATGTTTTTTTTTCACTAAGGATTATTATTATTATTATTATTATTATTATTATTATTATTATTATTATTATTATTATTATTATTATTATTATTATTATTATTATTATTATTATTATTATTATTATTATTATTATTATTATTATTATTATTGGTTGCCTACTGATTCCTCCAAACTATGCCCAAAAGAAAACAGACAAACTCCTTCAGTAGTACAAAGTCTTTACCTTTAACTAAAATAATTCAACCTTACCTTAAAATTTAAAAAAAATACGAGTATAATTATTCAAGTACATTATATACTATATTGATTTAGTTTTGGTTAGGTTATATATATATATATATATATATATATATATATATATGTGTGTGTGTGTGTGTTTAGCGAAATATTTCTTCTTCTGCGTCATGTGAATAATAATGTGTGTATATTATTTCGTTTGAATAGAAACTCATTTGCATTTTATGATACGGGCTATAAATATAATACATTATCCTTAATATAAATAATACTTATATATGTTGTAGTCTGAAGCTGATTGAATAGAGGTTTTATTATTATATATCGGTGTGGTTAGCCTTTCTTTCTTCTTAATTAACAGTGTAAATAATTTCATGTTGTCGTTCAGCTGCTTTGGTTAACTAGTGTAGTATATACGAAGTGACATACGGTAATACAATAACTTGACTCGTGTTTTGTACATATTATATTTTCATAATTGTTCTGCTCTGTTTCATATGCATTATTATTATTATTATTATTATTATTATTATTGAAAATACGTTGTGGGGATATTGTATTTTGTTACAAAAGTGACTTAAATAATCAAATAGTTAACACTTAGTCTTAAAAAAAATCATGTGGTTTGCCAATATTGCCACGATACAGGACCGGTTGTACGTCACTTATTCACTACAATTATTTGTATTTTTTTACACTGTTTATGTCTAGAAAAGAAGTTTATAAAGCAATATATTAATTATATGTTTTATTACAGGAGTGAGGAGGTCCATCTGCCCCGCCTCACACCATCTGATGCTGCAACAGTCACCTCTCACTGACAACTTCCCTGCTCCACCCTCAACCATGTCTGCTGAGTGTGAAGCTGTACCCCACCAGTCACTGGCTGCCAAGACCCTTCCATCTGCCTCCCCCCATCCCAGCACTACAAAGCCACCAGAACACCACAACACTAGTGGTATTAGTTATGAGGGTCGTGTATCTGTTATTCCTCCCCTGGCTGGTTATGAAGCCACTATGAGAGCTGCTATGGAGATGAACAGAGCCAATGCTAGAGATGGTCAGTCAGCCATTGATGCTACTCGTCTACATGGTGACACACCCTTCTCCAGCCTTCATAAAGAATATCGCCACTTGTATGACCAACATGTGGCTAGGATACACGAGACCAACCAAATGTTCCTTAGCAGAGAGGAACAACTGAGGCAAGCATTCTCTCAGCCACCAGAATTATGCTCACTCAAGGAGGAGCCAGTCAGTGTTGGCTATGAACAGGGGAGTGAAGAAAATGAAGGAAATATTGTCAAGGAAAATAGTCTTCAGTTTCCCAGTACCCAAAGCTCAAGTGCTCACTCACCCCAGGCGAGCCAATCCCAGGTGAAGGAGGAGCCTCAGGACCAAGGAGGTGAAGGTGAGAGACACGAGGGTAACCGTGATAAACCTTGTCACTTCCAACGACCTGAACAACAGACTGATCCCTCTCAGTCCCCAATAAACAAAGCTGGTGAGTCACCTGACCTTCCTACTGATTCTGCCCGTATCCAGGCCAACGAGGAGCAACAAGAGGCATTCTGTAATAATTTGGAGGGCTATAAGCACAATGAAGGCTCAGAAAGAATGTCACCATTTGATGAGAGCTACCAAACTGGAGAGGACAGGATGGCTGAAGGTGATGACACCATGGATTCAACCAGCCTTGGAGGTGACAGTGACATGGACCACCTGTCACGCCTCCAGCAGGCCATGGAGTTATCTGGGGTGATGGCTGGCAAGGAAGGAGATACAGGGGATAAACCACAGGTGTTCCAGTGCCACCTCTGCACCTACTCTGGCACCTCACGCTTCCACTTCAATGCCCATCTTAATACACATTATGACCACAAATGTGCCAAGTGTGAATTCACGGCACACACTGAACCCAAGTTACGGGAACACATGCAGGAAGAACACGGACTGAGCCCAGACTCCACTGAAGACTTAGAAGGAATAAGAGTTCCAAGAGTTAATGCACAAGGGAAAGTAAAAACATTTAAATGCAAACAGTGTGATTACATTGCCATAACTAAGAGTGACTTTTGGGAGCATGCTCGGTCACATATTAAAAGTGAAAAACTACTAACATGTCCCAAGTGTCCATTTGTCACAGAATATAAGCACCACTTAGAATACCACCTTAGAAACCATTTTGGATCTAAACCATTCAAGTGCAATAAGTGCAATTATTCTTGTGTTAATAAGTCGATGCTTAACTCACATATGAAGTCTCACAGTAATATATATCAGTACCGGTGTTCTGACTGTACATATGCTACAAAATACTGTCACTCTTTGAAACTACATCTACGCAAGTATGGCCATAGTCCTGCCATGGTACTCAACCCAGATGGTTCTCCTAATCCCATTCCTATTATTGATGTGTATGGAACTCGGAGGGGACCCAAACTGAAGAAAGATGATAAGGGAATGCCAATTCTTCCACCACACTACCAGATTCAGGCTGAGCTGCTGAAGGCTCAGATGCATATGACAGGCTCCATACCAAGGCCTCCCACTTCACCCCAGCCCCTGGAAACTACTCAGCCTCCTGCTCCTATACAGCCTACTCCATTCCCACCAACCACACACTCTGGCCCACCACACTCTCAATTTCCTTATCCTCACCCAAACATGATGGAAACTTTCCCTAATTCCTCACCAATCCTCTCTCGTGCTCTTGAGAAATCTCCAGAAGAACATCCACGTTCCCAGGAGGGACGTGAGCAACTGAGGGAGCTTCTGCTGGAGAGGGATAGATTGGCACACAAAAACCCTCTATCACCTAAGGATATTATCAGATGTTCTCATTGCGAATTTGTAACTGAAAATCGTGAGACATTTGCCCAGCACATGACAATTCATGCCACATCTGAGCGACATGAGGATAATGATGAAGCTCTTCGTTCACCTATACCAATGGAAACTTCTCTTTCACCTGAGCATCGCCGCATCCCATCTCCACGGCCATTGCTCTTCCAACATCAGCCTCCCCCACTAAATAATGATGCACCACTGTATACACCCCTGGCTGCTGCCCATTTGAAGGAGTACTTGGCAAGGGCAATGAATCCATTCCTGTACCAGCAGATGGTCAGTGGGCAGCTTCACCCAGCCTTTGGCCTTCAACATCACCTTCAGCGATTTGGCCACCCAGCCTTCCCAGGTCCTCCACCCATCCTACATGAGGAAGACCACAGGCAGCGCTCACCCCCATCCATTCCCCAGCCTCTGCACCAGCCCCAACCCCAGCCCCAACCCCAGCCCCAGCCCCAGCCCCAGCCCCAGCCCCAACCCACACCCCAGCCCATCACCCAGGCCATTACCCAGGCCATTTCTCCTACTACTACTACTACTACTGATGGCGTGTTGGACTTGAGCAAGGAACAAACACCACTACAGCAACTTGGATTGGCAAAGGAGCAGACACCACCACAGCAAGTAAGAAACACAAATAAAGAGCCACCCCCAATCCATCAACAAAGGGAATCTCGTTCATCTCTCTCTCCCAACCACTCCTCCCCTCAGTCATCTTCACCCACCCGTTCAGAAACTTCAACTCCACCTTCAAAAAATCGCCGAAAGGGTCGTGCCTTCAAGTTAGAACGAATAGCCCTTCGACTAAGTGAAAGTGCTGAAGGTGAAAGCAGTGGGCATGATGAAGATGTCCGGCGAGAGGATGAAGAGATTCAAAACAAATCAGAGGCGAGTCGTATGCCACCTCTCATGCCTCTGGTGCGGACTGATGGGCCACAGGAAGAATGGCAGGGTGCCCATCACTGCCAGTTCTGTGACATGGCTTTTAAGGATGTGGTAATGTATACAATGCACATGGGTTACCACGGCTACCGCAACCCTTTTACCTGCAACATGTGTGGTCATCAAGCTACAGACAAGGTGGCTTTCTTCCTTCACATCGCTCGTTCCTCTCATTCCTAACTTGTGATGCCATGCTATTGGTGTCATGCTACAGAGTCATGATCTCAGTAATGACAAACGATCTCGCAGACTGGTGCTGAGCTAAGGAGTGACCGAGTCTGTCATAGTCTGCGTGGGTGCTTGTAGAATTATGGTCGCGCTTAAGTGAATTGCTAGTCAGCTGTAGGACTGTACTGTATATACAAGATTTTATGCAATTAAATGCAACAATATATCCATATTCCAGGCAACTTTTTAAAGCCAAGAGTTAAAAATATATTCTTTCTGGACCAATACTGAGTTACCATACTATCTGTATCCTAATTATTGTCACATTGGTTATTCTTCCACAGTGTAATCAAATATCAAAACTATGTAACAAGATTTCTCTTTGATGTTATGTTATATATGATTCCATTAAATTATGAAGCAGTATTAGTCTGGATGTATGCGGGTATTAGATTTAGTGAAATAAGTTTAGATCTGTTCATTGGTGACTTACTCCAATAGTCCCCTTCTGTGCCCATTATAAGAAGGAGGATCATATTGGAAGTGAGTACCATATGTGTGTTTACTTTTGTGTCAGAGTACAGGAGAGGTTACTGGAAATTACTACACCTCTTGTGATCCTCCTGTTCTGTCTGGCTCTGATGGCACTTATGAAACAGTGCCACACCAGGAGCTCCTTGATATGTGTAGTGACATTTTATCCTGCAAAATGTATGTTAGCTAAACTCTTGATCTGTGACGACAAATTTCTGTAACCTTATAGTTGGATTTGCAAAGAATTCTACTAGTAGCTTAGTGATGATGAGGTGCCTCAACACTATTGGCAGTGACCACGGAGACGTTCCTTCTGTAACTTTATACTCAGGGATAAAACGAGTGAACGGCGGAGAGTTACACCCTTGGGGGCAGTCTCCGCTGTGGCCCACCGTACTTGGCCCTCCCTTGGAATTCCTACAGTCACCTCGCATACTGATAGGTATCATGTGTTCCCTGAATATCTCTATACCTGTGTCCGTGACCCGACCCACAGAAAAAAAGAATAAAGAAGTGATGAGCGCATATTTCAGTGCTTGGTGAGAACTAAAACTTTTTACAAGCAAGTGACTTGTATGAGACTTAACTGCTGCTGTGGTTGTTGACAGTGGTTAACAAAAAGCTTTGATCCTGTACTGTACTTCCCTCTCGAGAAACCTGTGTACTTGTGGTTATTAGAATTATTATATCATAGAGGGACTTAATGGCGTCCATGTGTTTTGTGAAATTGTGAGTGTTGGGGGCAACGGCTTTCTGTGTGCGTGTATGTGTGTTTAGTCTGTGTACTAGGGCAGGCCTTGTGTTCAAGTACAATGTCATATCAAATAAATAATTTACTGTTGTATGCATTGTGTGTCCTTTACCTATAAACTGTATATTCCAGTTTCAAACTTGGTTCCCTTAGTATTAAATACATGTATACAGTACAGTATAATATTATATAGAAATAAAAAAATAAACAAGATGAGTTTCCTAGATGTTGTCAGAAAAATGTAATGAATATGAAATGTGAAGAATTAACCTACACATGATAATATTAGGTTGAGTACCGTAGTTAACCAGAAAGTGAGTACAGATGAAATGAAAAAACAATTGCACAGAATTAATGCTAAAAAAAAGTCTTAAGACCAGTAAAACAAATTCTAAGAAGAAATTTTTGAGACTTTATTAATACCTATTCTTTGGATTGTCCACTGGTAAGAAATGAAACATTGAGAAGAAAACAAATAAACAATGGTAGGGGATGAAGATCATTGGTAAACAAAAAAGTGACATAAAATAACCTGCCTCTAGGCCTACTCTCCCTGAAGGGGGAAATACAGTGTTGGTAAATCTGGAGCAACTGATTCCTCCAAACTATTCCAAGCAACAGAATACCATTATGTTTTGTATATCTGGACATAATCTGGACCTGTTTCCTGGCATACTTTGGAGATTTTAAGGCACTCTAATGTAACAAGAAGTGAATTACTCCCTTAAGAAATCTGTGACCCTGTATGAAAATTGGAGGCTTCTGATGTGGTATTTCGGGGCAATATTAGAAGGACTCTTTTACCTCCAATTATATTATTACATCACGGGGTCTATATATAGAGTGTTGGCTGTTTTGGAGCAATTACTGATTCCTTCAAAGTATTCCAAGCAACACGCCACCTTTGTTTAGTTCATTTGGTCCTGTTTCCTGGCATCGTGTGAAGGAATCGTGAGGCTCAAATGTGTACTCATACATTCATACCAAAAGTAGGTTATATCCTTAAGGGGAGGTTATTTTGTTGGTAACTTGGAAGGCTATTGATTCCTCCAAACTATGCCATGAGACAGATCCCCTATGAGTAACATAAAAGTCGTCTGTTTCGTGGTATAGTTTGGAGAAATCGGTAGCCTTCCACTTTAGCATTATTTGAAGTACTCGCTAACCTGTATGATGAACACACAACACAACACACAGCGGTAGAACACAACACACAGCAGTAGAACACAACACAACACAACACACAGCAGTAGAACACAACACACAGCGGTACAACATAGATCATTACAACACTAACTCTTTATCTTAATGACTCGGGATTTCAGTAAGAAGTTAGCCGATATTTCTTTATGAGTGAAGTTGCCCTGATACTAAAATGTCAAGAGTGATAGATGGGGGCCGGACACTCGGGGGTTTCAGTATATAATAATAATAATAATAATAATATATAATAATAATGATGATGATGATGATTATTATTATTATTTGAAAGTTGTTGTATGGGGAGGTTGTCTATCCTCAAAGCTATGCTGGGGACTAACACACACACACACACACACACAGACACACAGGATATACCTCTTAAAAGGGAGATTTTTTTTAGGGTAAATTGGTGGGACACTGATTCCTCCAAACTCAGCCATAAAACACATCCCGTGTATAATTCCATATGGAGGGGGTCGGTGTTCAGGCTGACATAGTGTTTTGGAGGATTTAATAGTCTTCCAATTTCCCATAATAAGTTACTCCCTTCAATAAGTATAGATGACGAATGAGGATTGATTGATTGATTGATTGATATTAGGCGCCGCAACAGTGAGGTCATGTGTCGCCCGTGGAAATAAGGTGATTGAGAGGTGGGACAGTAAACACAAAGGGTTAACAGATGAAAAAGAAAATGGGGAGTGTTGGAGAGATGAAATAAGACCCTATTAATCACCTCTTACGAGAAATAAGATAGGGATACTAGGGAGGTATTCCTAGCCCAGCCCCCCTCCCCTATACTATACTCAGATGTCCAGCGAAATGGTGATGGAAAATATTCTATTAACCATATGACATTAACAACAAGTATAGATGATGAGCGAAAGGATGATATTATGTGTCCATCCATCAATGTTCCTCAGGCCACACCTCCATCACATCACACCTTGACACATGCAGCCAACTGTGACTCTAATTTGTGGTGGGTTTGCCTGACTCATTTCCGATTTAAGAGCTGGTTGTTGGGTAATCATTTTGCCGTTAAAGACAGAATTAAACGCTTATGAGTTAGAAAATGTGGGCAAATGCTGTTTATCTATTTATCTATCTTTATTTATCTGTCACCAAGCCGTACAGCCATGGCTGATAGTGCTTGACCAGGGTCCAAGGAGTGTTGGTGAGCACCTGAACAGAGTTCGAACAAGTGAATTTTCCAAACCATTCTCAACGTTGAGAGAGGTTTAGAAGACTCACTTTTTCGAACTCAGTTCAGTTACTTTCCATCACTCCTTGAACCCTGGTCAAGCACTATCAGCCATGGCTGTACTTATATTCTCATCGTCTATAGTATTAAGTCTATAGTATCATTGTCGACGTTTACACCAGATATTGCATCACATAAGTTAACTATACAAGTCTTATTATAAGCTCATACTAATAAGATAACAAAACCATTCACTGCTTCGAAATGAACCTGAAACACTATGGTAAAGTCACTATATTGCAAACATACGAACACGTCCAAACTCTAATAAGAAACTTTGTGAATACCGGCCCCTCCAGTAGTCAGTCACTAGTCATTGGTGAGTGGTTCAGTTCAGTACCACCAGGGTGTAAAGTGTATTAAGTGATAGGGTGAGGACACATTGCTCTCTCAGCTGTTATTGTTGTTGACTTATTGCATGGTGTGGACGACATAAGACACAAAGCACACCATGTTTCCATGGTGCTTTAATTAATTAAGAATGACGACCATGTGTTATTACACAGACATCAGGGAGGAAGTTCAGCCAATATTGATATATTTGTGCCCTACTACACACGTCATACATAACATAAAGTCAGTAAGCCACACAATGGAAGAACGAGAGAGACTAGTGAATGAGAAAACACAGTCAGTAGAACAGACAGTGGTGCAACCAGCTACTTTAGAACGAATTACCTAACATGAGTAACATGATAATCCAACTTGAACAACCACTGTCGTCCACTACAGACCACCTGACACTGAGTGACACCACGATTCCTAAACACTGGATTGTACATTACCACATCCAGCACTATTGTACACTCGTGATACGTAATCCCTGACCAGAGACGAACGGCAGGCACCACACACACATACCCTGGATTCGAACTCGGCCTCTATATAGGTGTACTGGGTGGGGAAAAGAGCAATACCAGGCGATTCGAAGCTTTCTACTCCTCACACTCTGGTCAGAAATGATGTATTACGAGTGTACAGTATTACTAGAAGTATACAGTACTACACCATAATCAACTAGCAGCTCAAGATGTCCAGGCCCAGCACTCCATCCATTCCCAAGGCAGTGAGTGCTCCGTGTCAAGCCTACACATTGCACTTATTATTGGGGTTTAATCTAAGGTAAGACTAATGTGTTTTATTTGATCGTCTCATCACTCTTGCATATTATTTCGCTAAAAGCTAAACTGACCCACCCAAGGAGGTACAGTACAGTACAGTCACAGTCAAATATCCAGCAACGCTTTCTTGAATCGTAGTAGAAAATATGTTGGTAATAACGAGCAACACCTGTACTGTATTTTGCAACACCTGATAATAATGATAATATTAATAATATTGATGATGATGATGATAATGATGGAGGGGGTTGCTTGAGTTGACATAATTAGATGTTGTATGATTACCTTTCTCATATTATGGTGTTGTTCATTAACCCTTCTGTCAAGTTAGGACATATTATAATTCAGATCTGAAGGGGAGATTATCTTGTTGGTGAATTGGAAGGCCTCTGATTCCTCCAAACTATGTCAGGAAACAAGCAGACGCCCTCAATGGCAGGCTACTAATAGGGAGTCTTGTTTCGTGGCATATTTTAGAGGAATCCCAGACCTTCCAATTCACCAACAAATATATCTCTAATTATCTTTACATTATGTATATACACATATTTTTATCTTTACGCTGTGTTAAGATTTACCTCTAATTATCTTTTTAACATTGTCGACATAGTATTATTTTTAACCTGGAAAGCCAAACAACACATTTCTATTATCTCTGGTGTATAATTTTACTAACGAGATTATTGTCCAACAAATTTCGCTGTAAACCACTGGGCCAAAAAACCCATCGTTACGAGGGACCTGCTGACTGCCTCTAAAAACTGGACTCCTGTTTCCTGATTGGCTGCTTTTTTATATTGATTCTCCCAGTTTACATGATGAATTTATGGGTGGGGTAGGGGGGCGAGGTGGGGTGAGGGGTTAGGGGGCGAGGTGGGGTGAGGGGTTAGGGGGTGAGGAAGGGAGGGGGTCTTAAGAGGGGTATTACATGCAGTGTTTGGAAAGAGGGGGGAGGGGTGGGGTTTAATGGGGGTAGTATGCAGTGTTTGGAAAGAGGGGGGGAGGGGATTTTTTTTTTTTTTTTTTTTTGCAAATCTGGAGCTACTAATTCCAAGCAACAGTCCTCCATTATTTTTACTTTGAAGCTGAGTTGAATAGAATTTATAGGGCCCTAGACAAGAACATTAATTCATGGTGTATACGATGGTGTGGTACTGGTACGATGGCTCTGTAGGGTGTGTGTGTGTGTGTGTAGAGGCATCGTATCGGTCTTATACCATCGGCAATACCACGAATGTTCTTGCATAATGAATGGCTATATGCTATTTTTTTAAAAAGTTATATATATACCTTTTAGTACAAACCCCAACCAACCAACCATCCATCACTAGGGAAAGTTGCCGCTAAATTGATTGTATATACGATGGTGTGGTACCGGTACGATGGTTCAATTACTTGTGTATGGAGCCATCGAACCGGTACCATGCCATCGTATTATTCTGCACCATAAATGTTCTTGAATAATAACCCAATGTTCGTCTTTATTTCAAGTTCCGTCTTTATAGTGTAGTTTCTCCTTTTAATTCTAATAAGAGAAATCAAAAGTGTATGAAAGAAAACAAAATATTGAGAGGGTAACTTTATTTTATTTTTCAATTGATGCAACGTTCCCAGTGTTGGTTTGTTGGTGCTAAAGGGTAAATACTAAAGAACTTAACAAAAATACATTATCAATGTATCTTAAAAATTGCAACCTTTCAAAACTTTCAAAAACTTTCATACTTTTGGTCAGGGGGAATTTGAAGCCTTCAATTTTCATACACGATCACAGGGTCCTTAATGATATAAAAAAAAGTAATTAATGGAAGTAATGTTTTATTTTTTAATTGAAGACATGGTGTAATGTAATATTATCAGCTATAATAATAACACAGTTTGTATTTATCCTATTTTTGTGATACTCTTTTAAATCTATAATACAATATAATTATACAATACTTGTCAGACATCATAACATAATATATACTCTTTTATGAATGTGAAATATATCTTGTGTCATAATGAACTTGTTTACATCATAGATAATTTAGGATATGGTGGTGGTAGTGGTGGTGGTGATAATAATTTTAAAGGTGGTGGTGGTGGTGATAATATTTTCAGAGGTGGGGGTGGTGGTAGTAGTATTTTTAGAGGTAGGGGTGGTGTCATAGGTAAAATTAAACCTCTCATTTATTTGTCTTTTCTTTTCAAACATAAGGGTCGTAACAGTATTAGGGATGAGTAGGTGTGTTGATTGTAATGTGTTGTCCCTGTGTTGTCTTGTGCGTGTAAAGGTTGGAGAGGAGTTAATTAAACGTTTGCCTTACTGTAAGCTACTGTACACGACCTATAATTATGATGTAGCTCGAGTGAAATGTATCTATATTATTTCCTCAGCTGTCTTTCTCTTCCTCTTCTACAAGGTGCAGTAGCACACACAAGCCCTAGCCCACCTGTGTCGAAGCCTGAGATGTGGAGCAGGCGGTATCTGGACGACAAGGCCTCCATTAGTCACTGTTATGTGTATGGTTAAGACATCACCAAACGTTGTAAACCTTTATATACCTGACAGTCCTCACCAACCTTCTGTACCCCCATCTCTTTGAGGAAACAGGAGACCTTATCATTGGAAGCGTACTGACGGTTGACATTGGTGCAGTACTGTTGATAATGTTTATATAATTCCTTAGATAGGATCTAGTGCTGGGACTTTCTTGTCACTACGAAGTATTGTACCAAATACTCCATGAATTCTTTCTCTTCTTGCTGCACAGTTTGTCTGATCTCTACCATATTCTTGGTCTTGGAATGACAAACGGGTGGTCGAGGGTCTTTAGAATGTGAAGAACGTGGCGTTTGGTCTGGACGGACGAGAGGTTGTTTCCTTCCATTCACTTTTCCACGTGTCAACATGCCCTGATTCCCAGAACTCATACCGTCACTAGTGGTGGAGTGAGGGGGAGTGGGACGTAGACCCTGGTACAGCAGGAATTCTTGTTTAGTTATAGAGTGGTGATTGTATGAGGAGACAGGGTTGGGGTAGAAGTATTTTGATTGAGGCTGGGACGATTCAGAACGGAGCTCAGGCTTTACAAGTGGGGATAACTGGGAAGAGGTGTTACGCTCTTGTGGAGATAGACTTTTCAGACCAACATATACAGGTTTTTGACAGCCTCTTCCACCCACCCTGCCAGTTGCACGAACACCAAGAAATCCAAGATACTTTCCAATACTAATAGTGGAAGGAACGGGATACTTGTTTGTAATACAGTAGTGTTTGTAGTTTTTGAAAAATAACTTGCATATTACTTTGTCTTGAGCATTCTTTGTTACCTGGTAGTATTTCTTAATGTATGTAAGTAATGTTCTTTTATGGCTGACTACTCTTTTTCTGGTAACTTTCTCCGTGTGATGGGACAGGTCAAAGAGTTGAGTAGATAAAGAGGGTGGGTCCTGCTGAGTAAAGGAGGATTGTGACATCTGAGAGGGAGAAAAAGAGGATAACTGGGTGTGAGAAAGCTTGGATGGAGACTGAACTGATGTAGTGGGACAGAACTCCAACTTAACCAGTGATTCTACAGGCGGACATGTCTTAGGCTCGTCCAAGTCGACACGTTTCAACCCCAAGTAGACGGAGTTATGTTGGCCCCCCATACCAGTCATTCTGGTAGTCGCACGCACACCCATATTCCCGAGGTGCTTTCCTATGCTGAAGTTGGACAGTAAACGACAGTTATTGGCAGTATAGTAGTCCTTACACTCGTCAATCACTGTCTGGCAGGGGAGCCGATGCTGAGGATTCCCCGTAAACTCATAATAATGCTCGAAAAAATTCATAAACTCCTGCTTTGCTTTCGCCTGAACTTTCACAATACTTACTTTTTTCTCCTTGGGCTGATTTTCTTGAAGGTATGACAGGGCAGACAAACAACCCTCGGGTATAGCCACGGTCAAACTTTTCATGCCTCTATAGACAGATTCTTGATAGCCTTTAACAACTTTTCTTACTCCCATCTCCTCAACGAACCTATCTATGCTATTACTTGAAGCAATAGAACAGTTGGTGGCAGTGCAGTAATCCTTGTAGTGAGTATGCAGTCCTCTACATGAGACAGAGTCATTTGACCTCCCCGTCACTAAGTAGAACTGCACCAAGTACTCCATAAAATCTTTTTCACCTTCGACAACTTCTTGCTTGATCCTTTGTTTATGTTGGAGACGACTAGAAAGTGGGGTGGAGTCTTGACTGGAGGAAGCACATTGAGTTTGAACTAGAGGTGATGCAGGAGATGAAGTATTGGAATAATTCAGCACTAGTTTTCTCAGATCCACATAATCAGTTTTCTGATTGCCATTACCATTGTCTAGCACACCCAGCTTCCTGAGAAACTTACTAATGCTGCGAATACATACAATAGAGCTGTTGACTCTGGCACAGAAGTATTTATATTGGATGTACAATTCCTTGCATGGAATTAGGTGTTTTTCATTACTTGTAACATTGTACTGTTGTCTAAGATATTCCAAAAATTCATTGATTGCTCCGGTTGCCTTTTGTGCAAGTTTCATTTTCATCAGGTGCTGTTGACTATACGAAGAAAGTGTCGAGTTTTGAGGAGACGTGATATTGGGGTCTGTGGTGGAGATGTTGTTGACGGCAGAACATGGTGTGAAGGAAGGAGAGACGATAGTGGGGGAAGGAGTTTCTTGCTTAAGTAATGGAGGAGTTTCTTCTTGCTTTAGTAATGGAGGAGTTTCTTTTTGCTTTAGTAATGGAGGAGTTTCTTGCTTTGGTAATGGAGGAGTTTCTTGCTTTAGTAATGGAGGAGTTTCTTCTTGCTTTGGTAATGGAGGAGTTTCTTGCTTTAGTAATGGAGGAGTTTCTTGCTTTGGTAATGGAGAAGTTTCTTGCTTTAGTAATGGAGGAGTTTCTTCTTGCTTTAGTAATGGAGGAGTTTCTTGGTATAGTAATGGAGGAGTTTCTTGGTATAGTAATGGAGGAGTTTCTTGGTATAGTAATGGAGGAGTTTCTTGGTATAGTAATGGAGGAGTTTCTTGGTATAGTAATGGAGGAGTTTCTTGGTATAGTAATGGAGGAGTTTCTTGGTATAGTAATGGAGGAGTTTCTTCTTGCTTTGGTAATGGAGGAGTTTCTTGGTATAGTAATGGAGGAGTTTCTTGCTTTAGTAATGGAGGAATTTCTTGTTTGAAGCAATAAATTATTTCACTCACTGGTTGGAGGTTGGAGGTTGAGGTGGAATAAAAAGAGTTCTGACTTGGGGGGAAAGTAGGAGGCTCTTGTTTGAGTGAAAGAAGGGAATCCTGAGTGGAGACAGGCGAGGTAGTTGTGGTTGTGGTGGTGGTGGAGTCGTGGAATGAAATTGAGGATAATTCACGACTTAAGACCAGGGACACGTTGGTCTCAAGATCAGGAGATGGAACATGAGTTGGGCTGAGTGCAGAAACGAAATCCTCGCTAGAAGAGAATATAGGCGATGTCACCTGGTTGGGATTGAGAGTGTCTTGTATGTATATGGGGGATGAAAGGGAGTTAGTAGGACTCCGGTATTCATTGCTTGAGAGAAACAGATGAAGGTCCTCTGAAGGGGGTGATGGGTAGAGGATATCCTGGAAAGATATATGGTCCGGGGGAAGATCCATTATTTTACGTATTCCAAACCTTCTATACAGACACAGTAGTAAGTAATAAGGGAATGAACACCAGTACAGACTCCAGGAATTGAAGTTATCCAAGAATATTTAGTCATAATTATATAGTACCTGTACTTACACACCTGCCAGTACTTACACACCTGCCAGTACTTACACACCTGCCAGTACTTACACACCTGCCAGTACTTACACACACACACACACACACACACACACACACACCTTTCTACACCTGCTTCACTTACATGTTACATTTCTCTGCTTCAATACCCACCATTAGATATCTTCACTATACCCTTCAAATATCTCCATTACTCATTCTGCATCTTCACTACCCATCACACTCTTCACTATACCCTCCAAGTATCTCCCTTACTCATCACAGATCTTCACTACCATCCATATATCTCCGTTACTCATTACACATCTTCACTATACCCTCCATATATCTATTACTAATTGCACATCTTCACTACCTCCGAAATATATCCATTACTCATCACACATCTTCACTACCCTCCATATGTCTCCCTTATTCATTACACATATTATTTAGTACCCGTCACACATCTTCACTACTCACCACACATTTTCACTATTCACCACACATCTTCACTACTCACCACATATCTTCACTACTCACCACACATCTTCACTACTCACCACACATCTTCACTACTCACCACACATCTTCACTACTCACCACACATCTTCACTACTCACCACACATCTTCACTACTCACCACACATCATCTCGTCGTGGTTATGAAATTGATAAAACTTTCCTTAGGTCTTGGAAGGTGTAGTGAAGATGTTGATGTGGTAAGTGTGGGTAGTGGTGATGGGTAGTGAAGATGTGTGAAGGGGGTAATGGTGATGTTTTATAAATGAAGGTAATAGTGGTAAAAGGAGGGTAGTGAAGATGTGTGAAGTAGAGGTTATAATGTTAAGAGAAGGTTAGTGAAGATGTGTGTGAAGTGGAGGTAATAGTGGTAAAAGGAGGGTAGTGAAGATGTGTGAAAGGAAGGGGTAATGGTGGTGAGGAGTAGTGAAGTTGTATGATTATGTTTTGATATAATTAAGAAACTGGTTTATTTGTACGAAGGAAGGAAAGTGTTGGTGGATAAATAGTGGATTGTGACTGTACGACCTCTACCTATAAATACAAAACTTGTCTCTACTCACGTACCAAATAACTCGGTAAACATACATACATACATACATACATACATACATACATACATCATCTTCTCTATCCATTTACCGTACCAATAAATACCGTAAAATCCCATCTTCACTATCCACTATATTCCAATCAAGAGAGCAGCTATTGGTTGGCTAAAGTAAACAGACAAACAAACAAACAAACAAACACATAAACAAACATTGGAGGATTATCATAGGTGACCTCTAATGACCCAAGCTACACCTGTCTCGTTAATCCCATACAAGGTCACATCACAATCTTTTATCCTCTTCCTAAACACACACACACACACACACACACACACACACACACTCAGACGCCACGTGGGTTTGTTTGTGTTGATGTGGTCATTGTGTAAAAATCGAGAAGGAATAAAAAGAGGGAAAAGGAGAAAGATACAAGGAAAGAAAGAAGAAAATGCTTAGTGGAGATAATAAGGAAAGGTAGAGTGAGAGGATATAAGGCGAGAGTAAACAAAGAGACAGAGAAGGAAGGGAAAGTAGTGAGAACGGTGGGTTAGGTATAGATGATCACTCCCGCGGGACCATTAATACTGTATAAAGGTATGAACTGTACTGTACATATGAACCTGCTCACAACAAAGCCTAATCCTCCACCCACTCCCTATTTCCGACCTTCTCCTCACAATGACAAGTGATAGCAAGCAGCCACATACATACATACATACATACACTGTATATTTAAATACATGCATGGATACATACAGATATATATATTGTTTTGTTTTTGCTTCTGAAGAGCTTATAAACAAACAAATAATGAGATAAACACAAAAGTAAACAGTGGTGCTTATTCCGGTGTGTATTGACAATGTTATACAGTAAATATACAGTAAAATGTCGTATAGCACAATGTTAATTATAGAATGTCATATACAAAGTTACTTATATATAATGTCCCATACAAAGTTACTTATATATTTAAAATGTCCTATACAAAGTTACTTATATATTTAAAATGTCCTATACAAAGTTACTTATATATTTAAAATGTCCTATACAAAGTTACTTATATATTTAAAATGTCATATACAAAGTTACTTATATATTTAAAATGTCCTATACAAAGTTACTTATATATTTAAAATGTCATATACAAAGTTACTTATATATTTAAAATGTCATATACAAAGTTACTTATATATTTAAAATGTCATATACAAAGTTACTTATATATTTAAAATGTCATATACAAAGTTACTTATATATGTCATATTCAAAATTACTTATATATAATGTCCTATACAAAGTTACTTATATATAATGTCATATACAAAGTTACTTATATAAAATGTCATATACAAAGTTACTTATATATGTCATATACAAAGTTACTTATATATGTCATATACAAAGTTACTTATATATGTCATATACAAAGTTACTTATATATGTCATATACAAAAACAACAATGATAATGATAAAACCACTACTAACACGACCAATAATAACAATGATCTTCTTAGTCTTAGTTTCTTTTCCCACTTCAGTGTGAAATATACCATTGTAACATAGAATAATAATAATAATAATAATAACAAAACTAAACCCTGACCTTATGCATATAGATATTAAATTGAAATGTAGATATTTTGGAGACACATGTTTAAGTAATATAATTTAGATATTGTAAATAAAGATAATAATTATATAAACGTTTAAAATCGCTAGACATTTGTATATAGTAAATATTAAATAAACTGTGAGATTTTTGAGACAGGTGTTTAATTAATTCATATATTCAAATATAACAACTTATGCGTTATAAATTACCGGGAATTTGTATGTGATAAATATTGATCAAACATTGTCATTTTTGTTTCATGTTTATTTGTTATTTGAGATATGTTTGGATATCATCTCGCTTCAGAAGGGAAGGCGGGAAGGAGACTTTGTGTGTGTCAGGTGCAAAGTTGAGGAGGGGGAGGGGTATAGGCCTAGGGGGTGACATTGAAGTTCTATCGGCCAATGACAGAGCGAGGCTGAGGGGTTCAGGTGGGGTCAGGTCGGGTATGACAGCCAATCACAGTGGGGGGGTCGTGGGTCAAAAGTGTATAAAAAGGCACCTGGAGGGCATTGATGTATTCAGTGCTTCAACAACTGTGCCTGTGTGGACTGTGTTATTCTCTTGCTCTGATAATTAACCCCTGTGACTGTGACCCAAAATGAGCGGCGATGGTGATGAATTGTTAGATATCTTGAACCAGACGAGAGAGGAGGGTCTGTCGCCACTCCTTCCAACTCCTTCTGGTGAGAATAAATTGAGTTTTTTGTATATCTTTATTGACTTGTACAGTTGGCAAAGTGAAACTCGCTTCACCTGTTACTATGAATATTTGTATTAGTATCTTGTCATGGATTCGGTATTCCAATATGACTGTTTGAGAATCATTTGGCAGGTATTGTTAATTTTTGTCTTCTACTTACGACTACTTTTCGTCGCTATATTCCCATTGGAACATAATAAAATCAGCCTTAATTTCCTTCACTTTAGGTATCCAATCCTTCTATTATCAAGTATAAAATTAATATTGTGTGAAGTGTTTCATGTTGTCTTCTGTACACTCGTATGCCAAGAATTATTATTCTTCCACAGTTGAATTTAACTTTTTGACTTTACCTTGTTTTTAAAACGTAGGAATAAAACCTTATTGGTGCGTTTCAAAATCTTGATCATGTTTGTGTAACTAAAACATATTGTAGGCATTCACAAAGTTTCTCATATGTTATCTCCGTTGTATTATATTATAGTACTCGTTTAAATAGTTTCTTCCTGTTCATTCATTACCTGTGAAGTTTGCCAATATTTTAGATGAGCAACATTTTCTAATTTACTTCAATCAGATTCTCACAATTCAAAACAATAACATCATATGAGAACGTGAATACATTAGCCATCATCTTGTTCGAGTTACTCATATGTGGATGATTATTACTGGCCACGACTGTACATGACTCTTATCAACCCTTTTCCTGCAAGAGAATATACACTATTTGCCAAATCTTTACGGATTCCTTGTCTGTCCAAATGTTCAAACTTTGCCAAATCAGGTACAATCGGCTTTAGGAATTCGTAAACACCACTGTGACATTGACAGTTCATAATAACTAGATATTTCAATACATTGATTTCCTAATAACAAAAACTTTTCTAGTAATGTTTATTTGGTTGATAATTGAATCAGTCTCCAGAATAATGCCTATACAGTATAATTATGCAGAATAATAAAAAAAAAAAACTTAACCGATGCTCTGAAAGGATTCCTGTAGCAGACTGTATATTTTTATTTAGATAACAGACTATATTATACTTATAAACTCCATTAGTGATTGAGACATTGAATGTACTATATGCTAAATTATCATGCAGTTCGGTGTTGAAACGTTCTGGCTTACATGTTGTGCACTTTGTTATAATGAATCTGAGGGTTTGGGCTGGAGGAAGGTGATATTGGTTGAAAAAAAATCTCCAGAATTGTGTATTGTGTGTGTGTGTGTGTACTTTAACAAATAAGTAATATAATCTCATTAACTCTTTCTGCACTGAGTAAGAGACATTTATATTTTACCAGATTGCCAATTAAAAATATATGTACACCTGTCTATTTTGTTTTCATTGCCTTCGGAGACAACTAATAGTCAATTTTTTGTTTATATAGAGTCCTCGGCCAATGTTACTGCGAAAGAAAGTATCGACCAAATCCTAAACTTTCTGCTGCAAGGATGTAAGGACAAGGTTAATGGAGGAGACGCTGACAACAACATGAATAACGAAGACGACCCCCACACAGAGCAAGAGAACACACACAACGTCCACACTTCACCTGCATCTGTAACTTGTACAGGTAAGAAACGCTCCATCTGGTGATATCATGAGAAAGAATAAAGAATAAGTTAAATAATAAATTAAATAATAAATAAAAATGTCATTCTCTCATCCAGTCTTGTATCATAGGCTATAGTATTGTTGGATCAAGATGTGTTTGATTTCTACTATAAATTCGGTTAATTTCATGTTTTCATAATAATGATAATATATTTTGTATCATTATGAAGTGTTCGGTATTTCAAGTTTTGTACATAAATTTCGTATTTTTCTAAAGTGGTCGAAAATTAGTGGGGTGAAATTAAACACTCATTATCATGGGGTTGTGTTGTTTGGGAGAATTAGTAGCCTCCAATTTGCCCTTATCTTATTTTCATTCGTCTCACTAATACTTCCAGTTATTAACATTTGTACAAACTGCAATACTTACAAAAAATATGGGTTTCTGTTGCGTCAGTCTGTAGAAGTTACTGAGCTTTTGGAGTAGTAGTGACGAGCCTGATATTATGTGATAGTTTGCCTTCATTTGTGTACTGGACTTTCTATTGGTTATTTTCCAAGGTTTTGTCTACGTAACAATATGAATTACAATAATTTCACATCTATCTTATTCACACACATTCGGGCACGAGAGGGGGCATTTATCATAGCATTATATTAATAATGTAAATATCCCGGAGAACTAACATTAATGATGTAATATTTGTCATATTTCAGGAAATCTTGAGGGAAGCGTTGATGGAACCCTTGACACTCCATTGTCTGTGGTGGATGAAGGTTATAAAAGCCAAGAAAGTCAAAGCTCTGCCAGTCCCAGTTCCTTGTCTCCCTCATCATTATCACCATGTCCTTCCTCAACACACTCCACCTCAGCCTCACTAGATGTAACAGGACCAAGCCCCAAGTCAGAACCCCAGCCCAGTACCTCATCCTGTATGCGGCTAGATGGAACAGAATCTGGCCCCCAACCTGGCCCCTCATCACAGCTAGTCGGAGCAGAGTCTGGCCCCCAACCTGGCCCCTCATCACAGCTAGTCGGAGCAGAGTCTGGCCCCCAACCTGGCCCCTACACCGGGAAGATCACTATAGACAGGAGCCGTTGTAGCCGACGACCCCATCCATACCTCCTCCCTGGCCCAGTCCTCACCCCTGCAGGCACAGCCCTCGCCCCTGATCAAGCCCTAACTCCTGGCCCAGCCCTAACTCCTGGCCCAGTCCTAACTCCTGGCCCAGTCCTCGCCCCTGATCAAGCCCTGACTCCTGGCCCAGTCCTCGCCCCTGGCCAAGCCCTGACTCCTGGCCCAGTCCTCGCCCCTGGCCAAGTCCTGACTCCTGGCCCAGCCCTCGCCCCTGGCCAAGTCCTGACTCCTGGCCCAGCCCTCGCCCCTGGCCAAGCCCTGACTCCTGGCCCAGTCCTCGCCCCTGGCCAAGTCCTGACTCCTGGCACAGCCCTCGCCCCTGGTACAGCTATCTTCACATCCGGGTTGCCACTGCAGATTGACTACCCCTTCATACCCTACTTCAACTACACCTTCGTGCCCCACCAAGGTCAAGGTGTTCCTGTTGGGGAGGCTCCCACGATGGAACAAGTGAATTTGGGCCCCAAGAACAGGACTGGCATTGGTAGAGCTATTAGGGCCGGAATGACACAGGCAACTTGTCCATTGTGTGGCTTTAAGGCGGCCTCCTCAGGCCACATCCGGCGTCATCTACAGTCTCACAGTTCTGGCCGTAAGTACAAGTGTAAACATTGCACCTGTGCTTACGGTAGGTATGACTCCTATCAGTCACATATAAAGAACGTCCATCCTTCCCAGTAAATATCAGTGATTTATTTTCATGGTATAACTCGAACATGGACGTTCTATATCTACATATAAGGACGTAGCTTTGGTCGAGGAATTTATAACAACTTTGATTATGTATATTTTTACGTTTTAAGACTGATTCATATCTAGTAGTTTTTACACTATCGACGTTTTGCCAATTATACAAGTTGGTTAACATAATTCAAATCCACGGCATATCAATTTTATATTTGGCCAGTAATTGTTATGCTTGTCAGGATTTTAGTATTGATTAGTCATATGCTAGTTTTAATCTTACTGTGATTTCCTGATTATACTCTAAGTCTGTAGTAGGGTAAAGTTCAATTTTGTGTAGAATATGGACAATTCAGGTTAATAGTTTTTCAAGGTTTTATATGGTCAGTTGTTGTTAGGATTGGTTAGGCATTTGTTAGCTTTAATCTTGCTGTGATATCCTGGCTATACTCTAAGTTGGTCAGTGGGATGTTGTGCAAATTTGTGAAGAATACGGGACATTCTAGTCGGGTGTGTATTTAGGTTGTATCTTGTCAATGGTTGTTAGGGTTAGTGTTACCTGTGTTAGCTTTAATTAAGGACCCCTGTGATGTAGTCAGAAAATTGTGGAGGTTAAAAAAGAGTCCTCCAAACATTACCACGAAACAGCCATACCTACATTTAAAGGAGCTTGTTTTGTGGCCTAGGAATCAGAAACTACCAGGTCCCTTACTTAGTTCTACTGTGATTGAATGAATATACTCTTCTGGTGGTCAGGATGTTAAGGTTTCTTTTTAGGTTATTCTAGGAGCTGCTTATAAAGTCTCTGTATAGGAAAGTATTGTTTTGATTGTCGAAAGTTTAGGATTGATGATATATTTTTACTAGGTGATGTTTTTGGTAATATATTTGTTGATATTTAGGTGCTATTTAGATGAGAGATGTTAATATTTAGGTGATTATGATATCATATATCATTGTTGATTTTTAGGTGATTATGATATTAGATAGCATTGTTTATTTTTAGGTGATATTTAGATGAGATGCTGATATTTAGGTGATTTTAATAGATAATATTCTTGTTGATATATAGATGATATTCTTATTGAAGTGAAGTTGTTAATGATGATATTTAGATGATGTTTTAGATGATAATATTATTTTAGATATTATTTAGATGATAATATTATTTTAGATATTATTTAGATGATAATATTATTTTAGATATTATTTAGATGATAATTTTATTTTAGATATTATTTAGATGATGTTTTAGATGATATTTAGACGAGATATTTATATTGAAGTGAGGGTTTTACGTGATATTTTTACTGACGAAACTGTGATTATCTGACTACAATCAAAGTCTGTCGTTATGGTAAATCATTTTGCAGCATAATAGAAATGAATTGGTTCGTGCATTTTTTTTTTCCGACCTGATTCAACCCATGTACTATTTGTGTGCAATATGATTTACTCAATACGATATAGACAAGTCAGTGTGATAACTTAGTATAATGCATTAGATAATCCATTGCATCTCGAGGTTTGCATGTTGCAGCAATTGTAAATGCTGTATACTGTATGTAATTTTATAGACTGTTCCGTCCATAATGGTTTACTCTCGTGATGTTTGTGTGTGTTTTATTAATTTTCTAATGACTGTACTTTGTGTCTCACTGACTAGGCTGTTGTTGTGATCAGTGTGCCAAAGTTGATGGTGATATTAGGTTTATAAGTTTGTCCATGTTTTTTGGGGAATAAAAAATAAAAAAACAAATTCTCTTCGTTTATATTCTTTTCTGATTTTAAAGTAGTGTTTTTTTTTATTTATTAGGTAATTTTTTTAATAGACAGACGTCAGAGGACTTCGAATTTGCATAAGCAAAACAAATTTACTGTAAGTGCTGTGCAGATGGTCGACATTATTATTTGCTTTCTGGTGACTTGTAAATATTTTAGGGCCACCAGTCCAGTGATGTAGTCAGATAAATTGGAGTTTGGTAAGTCCTTCAAACTTTGCCACGAAATAAACACCCTCTACATTGACGGTGCTTGTTTCTTGGCGTAGTCAGGAGGAATCAGAAGCCACCATGTAGGTTTTGTACATGATCACAGGGTCCTTTAATTAAGGGGGAAGTACAGTCGGCGGCAAAAGTCCTGTCGCCTCACTTGCTTCACTGAGGCACGCGATGTTCATAGACTCGAGATTATTAGGTGTAGAAAACGTGCTAATTTCTCGAGTCCATGAACACTGCCTGTCTTGGTGAAGCAGGTGAGGCGACACGACTTATGCCGCCGACTGTACAGCCATGGTTGATAGTGCTAGACTAGGGTCCAAGGAGTGTTGGAGAGCAATTAGACAGAGTTCGAAAAAGTGAATTTTACAAACCATTCTCAACGTTGAGAGATTAAGTAGACTCACTTTTTCGAACTCTGTTCAGTTGCTGTCCAACACTCCTTGAACCCTGGTCTAGCACTATCAGCCATGACAGTACAGTGTTGGCAAATCTGGAGCAACTGATTCCTCCAAACTATTCCAAGCAACTGGTCGCCATTGGTTTTGTTAATCTGACCCCGTTTCAACACAACCCCCAAACTACTATCTCCACTATGCCCCCCCCCCCTACTACCTCTACCGTCACCCCCCAAACTACCACCTCCACTATCCCCACAAGTCGACCCCCACCCCACCAGTCACTCCCCAACACATCAGCCGTGCCATATGTAGTCTTTTAAACGGCAACAGGTGGACCGAGTGTAAATGAAGCACCTGTGGCTACGTTAGTGTTGGCATAATGTCAGGTGTTAAATGCTGGACCCACCTCACCACACACACACACACACACACACACACTTGGTTAGTTTACCTGTCCCCTTCCTTACTTCACCACACGACACAACAACATCTCAGATTGGGAGAACCAGAAAAAAGGAAATAAAATAAAGAGTAAGAATAAAAGGAATTACAGAGTACTAGAAAACAAGAAGTAAAGTAAAGAGTAAAAATAAAAGAGATTACAGAGTACTAGAAAAAAAGAAATGAAGTAAAGAGTAAGAATAAAAGGAATTAAAGAGTACCAGAAAAAAAGAAATAAAATAAAGAGTAATAATATGGGTATAAGAAGAACTGTGTACCGTCAAGCCAGGAATGGACCCTTCTGGTTTGTGGTGATATTTACTGCTGTGTTCTACCTTAACCAAACCTCCATCATCAACTATGCAGGTAAGGGGCTGGGAGGTGTGTGTGTCTGTGTCTGTATTTTCTGTATACCTCAACCTCGGGGCTGTAGGCTGTCAGTAGCCCGTGACTCTTGCGAGGCCCCGAGATTATTGAGTGTCGCACCAGATGAGACAGTGGAGCTTCGTGGTGATGTTGGTACTGTAGCCTCTCTTCTGTCCCACTAGATGTCGACACCTTATTTATACACGTCACTATCAGGGGACGAGGGCAGCTACATCGTCACTCACAGCATTTGGAATATGGTCTGGCATCTTCTATGTTGTGAGTTGACGACGATGTAGGGGATATACATTTGGAAAGTGTGAATTGAGAATGTGTGTGTATATATTTGGGAAATATGATTGTGTGTGTGTGTATACATTTGGGATGTGTGTGTGTACGTGTATATATATATTTGGGATGCGTATTTGGAAAGCGTGTGTATTTAGAATGTGTGTGTATATATATATTTGGGATGTGTAGTTGGAGAGTGTGTGTATTTAGAATGTGTGTGTGTGTGTGTGTATATCTGGGATATGTGTGTACAGTATTATAATATCTAATATGAGTGACCTTTTCATTCCACACACCACCGGATTTTCAGAGTAATAAATTTGCTCATATTAATCTACACCATCCAAGGAATTACTGATAATGATTAAATATTGAAGGGTTTTCTGTGCTTAACACGACCCTATAATTTCAGTCACCCCATTCGACGAAGTGTGTTAGAAAATTGGAGTTCATTGGGTCCTTCAAACATTGCTACGAAACACCACCTATACTGAAGGAGCTTGTTTCGTGGCATAGTCAGGAGGAATCAGAAGCCACCGAGTCTTATACATATCCCCCCTCTTCCCCCTTAATTTTTAAAGATATCTGATATGTAGATGTACACTATCGACCGTATAAACAAACAAACAACACACACACACACACACACACACACACAATATCAACAGCAAAAACAACAACAACACTAAATTGGTCTCACTCTCACAGACCGAATCAACCCGAGACATAGCCGGTCGAAAGAGATGATAAAGGGAGATATGGAGACGAATGTTGGCGACCCTGGACGGACGAACGACGAACTGCAGGTGGCGGAGAGACGAAAAGACGCTGACTATCCTTATGACGATGATTATGATGATGAGGGGGATGAGGATAGAGAGGATGATGATGATAATGACTACCTGAATTATGGTGATGATGGTGATGATGATGATGATGATGATGATGATGATGATAAAGATAAAGACATGAATTATCCTTATGGTGATGATGATGATGATAAAAACATGAATTATCCTTATGGTGATGATGATGATAAAGACACAGAGGATGGGGACATAGAAGAAGAAGAAGAAGAGGAAGAAGGTGAAGGAGGAGGAGGGACGGATGCAAACACAGGGAAAGGAGACGAGGAAAAAGAGGGGCAACACCAGGGAAACAATGTCGTGAACAGAGGAGATAAGGAAGGAGGAGAGGAGGAAGAAGAAAAGGGACAAGAAAACCCGAGGCAGACCTATGTGGAGGCTGGGAGGGAAGGAGAAGAAAAGGGACATGTGGAGGGAGAGACAGACGAAGAGGCAGAGAAGAAAAAAGCTGAAGAAGTGTCTGAAGAAAAGTTATCAGAGGGAAAACCGGAAGACAGAGCACAAGGAGGGGCAGAAGAAGGGGGAGCAGAAGACAAGACAAATGGAAGGAGGGCACAGCTAGGAGGTGAAGAAGGAGGAGGAGAGGCAGGGGCTGATGACGACAGAAACTACCCCCATTCCGACCTCTTCTTCAACGGGTACTACAACGTTAACGAGACAGTGGATGGGAAGGCTGTGGTCAAGGTGAGTTGAGTGATATATACTGTACATTACGAAGGAAATAGTGTGTGTTTGGGATGGATAGATTTTTTTTTATTGTTTTTGGCTTCGGTTTCCTTACTTCTGGTCCCGTCTGGTTGTGTGTATGTGTGTGTGTGTGTGTGAAGTGTTTCGTGTCAGGTTATATAATTATATATATATTTAATTATTATATATTTCAGTGTATTTGCGCCTTAAATCCTGTCTCCTTCGGTTAGTATACAATGTCCTATCACTCCTACAAATATACAGTAACCTATGAGTGACTACCACAAACATACAGCATCCTTATATAAACTATTACAGGTGCTACTCCTGACCTACCAACGTGCGGGTTCTTCCTTCGCTGGGGAGCTACTGACTTCAGGAGGAGGAGGTTCAGTCTATATATACGAGCCTCTGTACGTGTGGCGGAAACTGCTTGGTCCTGGTGCTAAGAGGGGGCTGGAAAGGGACTCTGCCTGGCTACTGGGGGACCTCCTTGATTGTAGACCCCAGGTGAGTTAAGTTTACTGTCAGTGTATGTAAAATTTCTTGTTCACTCATTATTCCTCTCCCTTCCTTCATCCTTTCCCTCCCTTCTCTCCATCCCTTTCAACTGTTTCATATTCTCATTCTGTTTTTTTTATCTCGCTCATTCCCTCTCCCCTGCCCCACATTTTCTCTCCCTCTTCCCTATCTACATTCACTCTCCCCTCTCCCAGCCTCCCACTCCACCCCTACATCCTCTCATCCCTTCCTCCTTCCCCATATCCTCTCTCCCTCCTCATCCCCCATATCCTCACTCTCTTCATCTCCTCCCTCCTACAGGTATTAAGGGCTTGGGGCCATATGAGTTACCCTTACTTCCATCGTCGTGGGAGTGGAGGGACTGACTGGTGTGGCCAATCCTCCTTCAGACTCACCAAGACTATCAGAGCCAGGGAGCATTTCGTCCACGCCTGGCTCCAACGTAGACCCGATATCAAGGTGGGTGAGGAGCATATACGGGAGCATTGATTTTAATTAAGAGGGGAGTGAGGAGCGTAGGAATATGTCAAGGTGGGTGAGGAGCATATACGGGAGCATTGATTTTAATTAAGAGGGGAGTGAGGAGCGTAGGAATATGTCAAGGTGGGTGAGGAGCATATACGGGAGCATTGATTTTAATTAAGAGGGGAGTGAGGAGGGTAGGAATATGTCAAGGTGGGTGAGGAGCATATACGGGAGCATTGATTTTAATTAAGAGGGGAGTGAGGAGCGTAGGAATATGTCAAGGTGGGTGAGGAGCATATACGGGAGCATTGATTTTAATTAAGAGGGGAGTGAGGAGGGTAGGAATATGTCAAGGTGGGTGAGGAGCATATAATATAGGAACATTGAATTTAAAAGGGTAGTGAGGAGCGTAGGAGTATATCAAGTATGTGTTATTATTATGAATACGGTTTCTCTTGTATAGTATATTTATTTATTTATTTATCTGTCTATTTATCAATTTTATTTCCTTTGATTTCATTTTATTTTACGTATTTGTTCATTTATCAATCTTGAGGCACTTTCTACCACTAAAAACAGATCACATATACATATTCATATTTATCTTTTAAGTTATTTATTTATCTTTTAGTACAAGCCCTAACCAACACTGTAGGGAACGATACCACTAAAGTCCATTACCAAGAAGTTATTTGATATATAATGGGGAATTAATAAAGAGTAAAATAATAGAATAACAAACACAGTAATAATCAGAAAGATCAATTATCATAGTTTTTAAATAGTCTGGCCTCGTTTAATAAATACATTTTCTGTGTTTCCGACAAGAAAATGGTCTAAAGACTTTACCCAATCACAGTGCAGGAACGATGGCCAATCATAATGCATGGCTTTGGATAGCTTCACCACACACACACACAAACTGACAAACACAGTCACACACACACACACACACACGCACGTATACACTACACTTCTCCACATGCATATCCGTACACACACGCACACATACATACATACAGACATAGATATACACATCACTCTATATACACATCAATCTATATACACACTATTCTACTATTCATAAATAATTGACCATAACGAAGCTTCACAAACCAACCAAATGAAACCCAAACAACACATGAACCTTCCCTTAATAATTGACCATAACGAAGCTTCACAAACCAACCAAATGAAACCCAAACAACACATGAACCTTCCCTTAATAATTGACCACAACGAAGCTTCACAAATCAAATGAAACCCAAACAATACATGAATCTTCCCTTAATAATTGACCACAACGAAGCTTCACAAACCAACCAAATGAAACCCAAACAACACATGAATCTTCCCTTAACGAAGCTTCACAAACCAAGCAACCAAACCCAAACGAAACTCAGGTGTTGCATTTGGTTCGCGACCCCCGAGGTATTCTGTATTCCGTGGCCCGTGGTGGTGGGATGTGGAGCCAGAATAACAAGGACGCAGCCTTACAGTGTGGCTATATGGAGAAGGACCTTACATTACAACAACTTGGCCAGCACAGGTGAGAACTAGTTGGGGGTTGAGGGAAGGATGTAGAGAGTGAGTGTGTGAGAAAGAGAGTGAATGAGTGAGAATGAGAAAGAGAGTGAATGAGTGAGAGAATTGGGATGACGTCAAGGGAAGGTTTGTAGAGAGAGAGAGTGAGTGAGTTGGAAGGGCTCTCAAGGAAAGGAATACAGTGAAAGAGAGATGATGGGGTATAGGTAGGGGTGCTATGAATACCTCCTTCAGTATCCTGTTATCACTTCTATAACTGTTACTCTTTTGTTATATTTGATCTGTTTGTGTTTACTGTCCCACCTTTCATCACCACCATCCTCATCAATTCTTAAGCAACTGTCCTTCTTTTCTTTCGATTTTATTTATTTCATTTATTATATATATATATTTCATTTTATTTTATTATATATATTTTGTTTTGCTTTTATTTTATGTTTGCTTGCTTGCTTGCTGTCTCACCTCTCTATCACCTTATTCTGGCTCTATAATTATGTGACCTCGCTGTTACCAGAGTCTATTATCAATCAATCCATCAATCAACAAACTAGTCAATCTCACCACCAACCCCCATCCCATCCCATCCCTTACCAGAGTCTAATATCAATCCATCAATCAATCACCAATCCTCAAATCAGTCCATCTCACCACCAATCAATCAATCACCAATCCTCAAATCAGTCCATCTCACCACCAACCCCCATCTCATCCCCTACCCTTCTTCAGGTACCTGAGGGTGCGGTATGAGGACTTGGTGGAGCGGCCCCTGGAGGAGACACAGAGGGTTCTTGGGTTCCTGGGTCAGAGTGTGAACCAGGAGGTGATGGAGTACATGAAGCAACACACAGCACTCGGCAACCACACACTCCAAACACACAAACAAGGGTCAGTCAGTGTACAGATTTAATTAAGCAAAAACACATTAGCAGTATGGTTTTATCTATTTATTTATTTATTTATTTGTTTTATATTTCAATCATTTTGTTTATTATATTTTGATTATTTAGTTTTTTTTTTATATTGTTTTTATTTTATTATATTTATTTTGTTTTGCTTTTATTTTATTCTATGTTTTTATTTTTATTTATTGTTTTATTCCATTTATGTACTCATTTATTTATTTGTCTTATATTTGTGTGTACAATTATCCTCCATCCCTTGATTTATAATTGGTAGTTTGTAAACACAGTATTGTAGTGGAATATAACGCTGTAGTAGTAGTGGTAGTGGTTGTTGTTGTTGTTGTTGTTGTTGTTTTTGTTTTTGTTGTAGTTGTTGTTGTTGTTGTTGTAGGTATAGGAAAAACAGTATAGTATATAATTATAGCCTATACTAACCCCATAACAAAACAGAATAAAAATTAAGTTTACTGGCTGTAGTTGTAGCCATTTTAGGAGGAACCTATACTGATAATGTTTTGATAATTAATTAAGTAATTCTGTGATCGTGTATGAGACTTGGTGGCTTCTGATTCCTCCTGACTATACCACGAAACAAGCTCCTTCAATATACTGTAGTTGTGTGTGTTTCGTGGTAATATTTGGAGAACTCACTAACATCCAACTTTCTGACTACATCACAGGGTCCCTCGATAATTTTTCCGTATTTCAGGGGAAGCTTATTATGATAATATTTTTCAATATTTGTTTTTTTATTACGTGAAAGGTTCCTCCTCAAATGGTGTTTCATATTCAATTTTTCTTATTAAAATCTAGACGAATTTAGGATATACAGACCTACCAACACCTCATCTTCTTCCCCGGGTGCCATATGATCCTCGCTGTTGCGGCGCCTAATATCAGTAAATTGTTGATTTTCTTGTTCAAATTTTAGTACTGCATTTGCTATTTCTCTCTTTTGTCTCTTGCTCTGGCGGCATATTATCGTACATGTTGTGCTATCATTACTGTTTTCCTTCCAGTCATTAAGTTAGTCAGTTTGTCAGTCAGTCAGTCAATAAATGAGTCAATCAGTCAGTCAGTCAGTCAGTCAGCCAGCCAGTCAATGAGTCAATTAATCAAGCAGTTAGTCAGTCAATCAATCAATTAATCAAGCAGTTAGTCAGTCAATCAATCAAGGAAAACTAATCCCAACCAGTCAGTCAACCAACCAACCAAACCATCCAAATAAATAAATAAATCAGTCCATCTACTAGTAATAAATAACGACTCACTTCATCAGGTACATGAGCACCTACCGAGATGGACACTTCCGACACGACAAGTGGAAGGAGAACATGTACCCTTCTATTGTGACCGATATAGAGAAGGTGTGTCAGTCTGTTATGGCCACAATGCAGTACTCCCCACTCAAACCTGTCTAAACCATATGCACACACACATCTCTCTCATATCTTATCTTATGACCTCTTTTCTCACTTTTTCTGATCACTTCTCTCCACTCTTTCTGACCTCTTTTCTGACCTCTTTTCTCACTTTTTTTTACCTCTTTTCTCACTTTTTCTGACCTATTTTCTAACTTTTTCTGACCCTTTTTCTGAACTCTTTCCTCACTTTTTCTTAACTCTTTCTCATTTTTTTCGACTTCTCTCACTTTTCCTGACCACTTCTCTCACACACTTCTTGCCACACTGTAATACCCTCTACTCAGACTTCCTCGGACGTCATATGACTTCGCTGTTGAGGCGTCTAATAATCAATCATTTAATCAATCGATCAACCCTCTCAACTCAACCCTATATCTAACCATGCACCTCTTTTCTCAAAATAATAATAATAATAATAGTAATAATAATAGTAATAGTAATTGTAATAGTAATTGTAATAATAATAATAATAATAATAATTTTAGCCTCCTTGCCTTGTCATTAATTAAGCGATCATGTGATGTATGGTTGTATAGCCAGAAAATTGGAAGTAAATGAGTCCTTCAAATAGGGCCACGAAACACACACACACACCAATATGGAAGGAGTTTGTTTCGTGGCATAGTTTGGAGGAATCGGAGACCTTCCAATTCACCAATAATTAATAAAATCCAGGATGTCCTGTTACCTGAAATAGTTTGTAACCCACAACTGCATATTGTAACCTAGAGGAAGGGGGAAGTGATTTAATTTGATAATATTTATTAAAGAATAACTATAACCATTTGTATTGTACTTAAGCTGGTTGTATAGTAGAATAATGTAGTAGTAGTAGTAGTATAGTAGAATAATGTTGTTGTTGTTGTAGTAGAGTAATGTAGTTGTAGTTGTTGTTGTTGTTGTTGTAATATTAATAATAAACACTTCTTATAATATACTTTTGGTGCATTATTTTAGTTCTTTATTTACCTTTAGTACGTTGCCACTAAAGGATAATACGTGAAGTTATCAGATATATACATGGTGGGAAATTAAAAAGAGTAAAATATAGAGAAATATTAAAATAAATATAATTATAGGAAAACATGATACCAGGAATATTTTTACATAGTATTCCCTAAACTTATATATATTCTTTATGATGAATTTATTTTCTTTTATGCCTTAATATGGATAACTAAATCATTCTTTTCTGTCTGTATAGTTGTGGAAAATGCTATTATTAGAGGCTTGGGGGGTTTAAGGGGTTGCAGGAGTAGGGGACAGGCTTAGGGGGGTGCGGGAGTAGGGGATAGGCTTCGGGGAATGGGAGTGCGGGAGTACGGGGACAAGCTAGGGGGGGGGAGGGTTAGGGGACAGACTTTCTACCCACCCCAAGCCTGTCCCCTACTTCCGCACTCCCTTAATTAAGTCTATATATTTCAGTGGACATTATGGAGAAAGTATTACCGTGTTGATAAATCTGGAGCAACCAATTCCTCCAAACTATCCTATACACGTAATAGTGTCACCAAAATTTATATCTTACTCAATCTAGCCCTGTTTTCTGACATACTTTAGAGGCGCTACAAAGTAAAGCAACAATCAAATAACCACCAACACTTTCCTTCCATCGAGTCAATTAATTCGTATCATATCCTAATACAATCATACATCATCATCTTATGTCAACACAACACCTTCAATTATTATTATTATTATAAAGGTACTGCAAAATCATACACGTGTTGTTCATATCAATATATATTCTTACAACAACACCTTACCTCAACTCGGTGGATATATGATTGTGGTTGTACACTTATACGCACTTACAAACATATATAGTGTATAGCTTAGTGTAACTAGGAGTGGCATAAAATAGTTAGGTTATTAAGTTGGGTTGGGTTAGGTTAAATTTGATTATGTTAGGTTAAACTTGATTATGTTACGTTAAACTTGATTATGTTACGTTAGGTTAAATTAGATTAGGTTTGATTAGGTTAAGTTGAGTTAGATTAGGTTAGGTTAAAATTAGATTAGGTCGGGTTAGGTTAGGTTAGGATGTGGTTATTATGTGGTCAGCTGGGATAGCATGTGGTTTGGCTGGGAGGATGTATATATCATATTATGTGGTTGATTTGGTTTGGTATGTGGTCAGCTCAGGTCAGGTCAGGTTGATAAGTACAGTGTTGGTTTGTACAGTAAACATTGGAGTGCCTTGAGTCCTCCAAACTATGCCAGGAAACAACAGGACCAGATTGATGAATTTAAGGGTGGTGGTATATGTTGTTGCATGGAATAGTTTGTAGGAATCAAGTTGCTCCAGATTTAGGGACCCTGTGATCGTGTATAGAAATTGGAGGGGGCTTCTGATTCCTCCTGACTATAATACCACGAAACAAACAAGCTCCTTTTCATGTAGGTATGTGTGTTTCGTGGCAATGTTTGAAGGACTCACTAACCTCCAATGATCTGACTTCACGTGGGTCCTTTGGCGAGAGGTTGTGTAATATTTTCGTGCAGGTGTGTGTATGTATGTGTGTATATAATATGTGCGTGTACTTGTGCGTTTGATTATCTGTGTGTTTGTGTGAGTGTATCATTTATGCGTGTGTATATAGTTATGTATGCTTGGAGATGTGTGTATGTGCGTGTGTGTGTGTGTGTGTATGTAGGCATGTCCGTGTATATATGGGTGTGTGTGTGCGTGTACATGTGTGTGTGTGTGTGGCTCGTAACTTAGCGGGCAGGCCACGTGAGGCTGTGCTGGTCTGGAAAATCCATGCTACACCATTTTCAATTTTGGAGGAAGGGACCTTATTTATTTTTCCTCTCTCTCTCTCTCTCTCTCTCTCTCTCTCTCTCTCTCTCTCTCTCTTACCCCAAGTGAAGGGTCCTGCAGAGTTAGAGTACTTTTGGTAGATTGGAGCATCTTGATTGCTCCATAGTATGCCAGGAAATGGGACAAGATTAAACAAAATAATGGTGGCCTGTTGCTTGGAATGGTTTGGAGGAATCATTTATTTAATAGAAGGAAAATGCATCAACTATATCCTACAAACCGTAGATCTTTTATCAAAACTAAAAAGAGCATGAATAGATAAATAAATAAATGCTCGAACGCATTATTTCGAACTGTAAACTGACTCGACCCCTGGTTAGGTTAGGTTTGAGACTATTTTTCTTCCCTATCTATCACCTTTTCCTTTGTCTTCCCTCCAGGCTCTTCCATCATCCTCAAGCAAGCAAGCTACATCTGAGACTGCACTTATATACCTACAACGTGTGACTGCCTGCCTATACCTGCCTTCCTCCATGGCTAAGCTCATTCATTAGTCAAGACAAATTGGTGAGTGTTGATTATAATGTTTATTTTCTTGTTGCTGTTGGGTGTAAAGTGTTGTTGATTATATTGTTTTTTGTTTTGTGTTTTTGGGTGTCCAATGTTGTTGATTTTAATGTTTGTTTTCCTGTTGTTGTTGTTTTCGTTGTTGTAGTCAATGGATGTTTTTCAGTTTCGTTTGTGTTTTCCAGTTTGATCTTTTTGAGTTGAGACATTGTGATAATCTGAAAACCAATTAAGGCAATAGAAACCTCTCCCCTAATATGAAGTTACTACATTATGATTGCAACTGTATGAATATCAATGAATATGATGGGATTACACTTCATCCTTTTCTCACCTATTCGTCCGTTCCTCTTAGAGTTCGTTCGTTCGTCCTTTTCCTTTCGTCATTGTCTCACCTTCCTTCTATCTTTTCGTCCTTTGGTGTGGCTTCCCTTTCGTCGCTTCCTTTCATTCATTTCTGTATAGGCTCTGTGGCGGGATTAGTGGCCAGACGAAAATTAAATTCTGGCCTGCCCTGAGAGAGAGAGAGAGAGAGAGAGAGAGAGAGAGAGAGAGAGAGAGAGAGAGAGAGAGAGAGAGAGAGAGAGAGATACATGTAGACGCAGAGTCAAATAAATTAACAGGGCAAAGCATATAAGATAAACACACAAACTTACACACACACACACACACACACACACACACACAGAAAGAGAGAGAGAGAGAGAGAGAGAGAGAGAGAGAGAGAGAGAGAGAGAATGGTCAAAGTTTGAGACCCACACGCCAGGGGTAAACAGTAAGTCGGAGTAATTAACACCTCTGTCTGTCTGTCTGTCTGTCTCTGTGTGTGTGTGAAAGAGAGAGGGAGAGTGTATGTGTGTGCGTGTGTTAAAGAGAGAGAGAGAGAGAGAGAGAGAGAGAGAGAGAGAGAGAGAGACCAAAATTGCGTCGACGTATTTGGATCTCCTTCTTCCTTCTCTCTCTCTCTCTCTCTCTCTCTCTCTCTCTCTCTCTCTCTCTCTTCTGATTTTATTGTTGTTCTTTTGCCTGGATAGTTTTGAAGGTGTTATCCAAAGTAACTGAAGTACAAGTTGTTATTGGAGTGGTGTGTTTGTCGTGTCAATACATACATACAGTGTTTACATGAAATAAGTTGAGGTAGGAATGATGATGATGGTGATAGTGATGGTGGTGATAGTGATAATGATAATGATGGTGGCGGTGATAGTGATGTTGTTGGTGGTGATGATGATAGTGATAAAGATGATAATGATGATGGTGGTGATGATGATAGTGATAAAGATGATGATAAATGATAGTGATAAAGATAATGATGATGTTGATGATGTTGATTGTGATGATGAATGATGAGCTCTTTCTTCTGCAGTCAGGTGTGAAGTGTGGATTGTTAATTAATGAACTGACGACAAACAGGTAGAATTTATAAAGAGAGATTAATTATGAGAGACCCTGTGGAAATTGGAGGTAAATAAGTCCTTCAAATATTGCCACGAAACACACACACACACACCCACATACACTCACACCCACATACACTCACACCCACACTCACTCACACACACACACTCACACACTCACACACTCACACTCACCCACACACTCACCCCCCCCCCCCCCACACACCCACACACCCACACACACATACACTCACACCCACATACACCCACCCACACACACACACACACACACACACACACACACACACACACACACACAAAAACACCCCCCCACACACACCTATATGGAAGGAGCTTGTTTGGTGGAATTGTTAGGAGGAATCAGAAGCCTCCAATTCTCATACACAATCACAGGGTCCTTTAATTAAAACATCACCTTTCTTTTGTTTGTGTTTTGTTGTCAGAAAAAAACAACTTTGTATCTTGTCACTAGTTTAATACTTTATACACACATTTATCTATTTATACATTTATTTATCTATTTATTTATTGGATTAAGGGGTTAGTATAGTTTTGGTACATTTGGAGCATACCAGAAAACAGGACCAGATGAACAAAAAATAATGGTGGCTCGTTGCTTGGAATAGTTTGGTGGAATCAGGTGCTCCGGATTTACTACTGCTAGTTTTTGCGTACGAGTTTAATTTCTTTTCACATTTTCAACATTATTGTGCAAAATATAAATTGTTTTTTCTAATAAGGTTTCGAAATATGCTGGGAACACGAAACACACATTCTCTAAAAATTTAGCTACTATCGCTGTTTGTCCAATAATTATGGTTTTGTTCATGGTGCCCCGTGTAATTATAAGTTAAATATATGTTGAGATAACAGGCACACCATTATAGGCCTAAATATTATGATAGTATACAGTTTTATAGAAGACTGTTTGTGGTATTATTATGAACAGTTTAGAGATTTTGTTAATACACACACACACACACACACAGCTACACACTCAAGCACACATATACATACCTACACACTCAAGCACAAACACACACACACCCCTGTACAATCAAGCACACATTCAAAGACACCTACAAGCACAAACACACACACACACACCTGGAGGTCACCTGTCAGACTCCATCCATCCATCCATCCATCCAAACTTCTGACTCTAAAATAATGAACACCATCACCACTCACCAATATAAAGTAAGGATCTTGGGAGTCTTATTAGATTAGAGTTTGGACTTATTCGTAGGTTTGTAATGCTGATCTCTCCATAGTGTTTCAGGCTCATTTCGAAGCAGTGAATGATTTTGCTATGCTATTTGTTTGAGTTGCTGTTATGATGATTTCGAAGCAATTAGTGAGGGAATAGAAGATAGGAGGGAGGGGGTCGTGGTGTGGTGTGGTGTGGTGTTGGAAGTGGTGTGGTGAGGGTTCATGGCGTGTTGAGAGAGAGAGAGAGAGAGAGAGAGAGAGAGAGAGAGCATTGTGTACATAAGCGGCGACCACTACCCCCACTCCCACTCCTATTATCACCATCACCATCACCATGTCATTTCCCCTCTTATTCTCCAAACAAACATCTTCTCCCCCACCTCCACCCCTCCACTCCCACACTCCCCTCCCCACTCCCCTCCCCTCCCCCATCCCCTCCCCTCCCCTTCCCCTCCCTCCCCTTTCCCGTAATACAAGTCTGGTGAGTGTGATAATCAGGGCTCAGTGTGACTTAATCCCTGGGAGGACACTTTAGACCGAGGCGAGACACTCCTTCCTGTTGGTGAATTGGAAGGCTACTCATTCCTTCTGATTATATGCCAGAAAACAGACGCCCTCAGCTCTACTAAACAGGGGATCTGTCCTGTAGAAATGGAATGGAGAGGCAATAATGATGAATAATGAGAGCGAGAGAAAGACAGACAAATAGACAGACAGACAGACAGACAGATACATGTCATGATGAGTGTTAGTTAAGGAAAGAGAGACTGAGGCTGGTATTATTAAACGTTATCTAAGACGGAAACGATAAAAAAAAATCTTCGTCGTTTTATTGGCATTGCAAGATAAAGCGAGTATAACCACAAAGATAAAGTTTAATTATTTAAGGGGAAGTTCTCTTGTTGGTGAATTGGAAGACTAACTGATTCCTCCTATAACTGTATACCAGAAAACAGACGAAAGACTCCAGTTAGTACTAATAGGGTTATCTATCTGTTTCGTGGCACTGTTTGGAGGAATCACCGACGGACCTTCCAAAATATCAACAAACAAACAAACAAAATAAAGAATCTGCCCTTAATTAATACTATATACCAACCAACCACAGTGAGGGTTTTCATTATATATGTTTGTGCTCCATTACATACATCAAGGCAGTCGTAATGAAAAATAAACTCTATTCCTTTCGTTAGTTTGAGGCAGTGTACCGCGTCTGGCTGGTTGGCTGACTGGCTATCTGGCTGGCTGTCTGGCTCTCTGGCTGGCTGATTGACTGGCTGGTTGGCTGGTTGGTTGGTTGGTTGGCTGACTGACTGACTGACTGACTGACTGACTGGGTGCTTCTCTCCCTTTTTCCCTCCCATTTCCCCTTCCTATTTCCCCCCCCTTCCCATATTCCCCGTCCCATCTTCTCTCCCCAGTCCCATTTTCCCAGTTACCTTTCTCCCTCCCACCCCCACCCAACCCTCAAAATCCCGTGGTGTGCAATACGGCATCTTCCGCCTTCCTCCACCGCCGTATTTTTCCCCGGGATCGGCAAACTTGAGGCCAACTTTTGTGACTTAGGAGCGTAATGAAGGGAGGCTGTGGTCGGGGCGAGGAGGACGCTGTTTTCCCACTACGACAAGAGAAACTTTACTTTGTTTTTCCTTGAACGTGGTAATCTGCCGGGTGGTGGTGTATGGGTGAATGAATGGGTGAGGTGGGTGGAGGTGTGGGTGGGTGGTTAGCTGTGTGGGTGTGTGTGTGACTGAAGGGTTGGGTGTGTGTATGGCTGGCTGGGTATAGCGTATGTGTATGTGTGTGTGTAAAGTGAGTGTGTGTATATTGGATGGTGCTTTCGACTAAAGTTTAGTCCATTACAACCACCAGGTAGGTAGGTAGGTAGGTAGGTGGGTAGGTAGGTAGACAGGTGGGTAGGCAGGTAGGTAGGTATATAGATAGACATGTAAGTAGATAGGTAGGTAGGTAGGTATATAGATAGACAGGTTAGTATATAAGTAGGTAGACAGGTAGGTAGGTAGGTAGGTAGGCAGCAGGTAAGAAGGGGTTGTTAGTTAGTTCCCCTCTGATTTATTGAGTCGTGTTGTAAATTTGTGTATTTTATGAGAGCTTGTGTAAAACTGCCACCCTTACCCCACCCCACCCACCCCGCCCAGTGTTCGTGCCCACCACACAATTTTCTATTTTCGGAGACTTGTGGTGAAATGCAGAGGAAGGAAATGAAGAGAAAGAAAAGGAACCGTAGCAATATAGATATAGGTGAGAAAAGACACACAGAGAGAAAAGAGAGAAAAGCAAAACACATAGAAAGAGAAAAAAAGAAAGGAGAAACAGCTGACAAATTAAATGAAATTAAGTGAGTAAATCGAAGGCATAGAAAATAAACAAACACACACACACACACACACAGGTATTTCTCCCATTAATTCAAGCAATAAAATGGTATTATAAAATTAAGACACGAGTTTTTAGAGAAGCTAAATTCCGAGACAATTCACTTTTGTTACATTTGGAGTGCCACGATTCCTCCAAAGTATGCCAGGAAACAGGACCAAATTGAAAAATAATAATGGTGTTCTGTTGCTTGGAATACCTTGGAAGAATCAGTTGCTCCAGATTTACCAACACAACACTGAACTTCCATCTTATATTATTAAGCATATAATAGGGAAAAAAAAAGTACAGCGTTGGTTGATGTATAATAATGTACCCCCCCTAACCCCCACCCCACCACCCTCCAAAAAGAAAAGAAAATAAGTATACCAAATATACCCCCTACCCTACCCCACCCCCACCCCTACCCCTCGAAAATATAAAAAGAAAAGAAAAAAACCCTGATAGCATTCCCTTAATTTGCTCTGGGCCAGAT
>JAWZYT010004049.1:0-95125 GCA_034508575.1 Petrolisthes manimaculis
AGGTGTATAGAGGTATTACACCTTAGTATAATTTCTCGTATGTGTCAAGGAATGACATCTGAAATTAAATCATTACAATATCCAAATTTCTACCAAAGACAAATGAGCATCCATCGATTAGTATAGAAAAATATGTAAATAACAAAATATATTTAAAAAACATATATAAACATTACCCCATTTTCTCTCCTTATACAAGCACAAAAAAATATATAAGCAACAAATTTGTATGTACGCGATTACAGACTGATAATACGTGATTTTTTTCTTTTCCATTTTTTTTTTTATTTATTCTTTTTGTGTGTGAGAAAGAGGGCAAAAAAAAAAAATGTACCCAACACTATTTGAGATGTTCGATTCGACGTTTGTTTCTCTTCGGCTCGACCCGACGATGGGGGCAAAAAAATGGTGCCCGAATCCACACTCAGAAACTCCGCAAACAGTGACGGTGGAGAGAGAGAGAGAGAGAGAGAGGAGAGAGAGAGAGAGAGAGAGAGAGAGAGAGAGAGAGAGAGAGAGAGAGAGATAGGAAAGAAAGGAAAAATTGAAAACGAGATGACTAAGGAGGAATGAGAGTATGTAGAAGAGAGAGAGAGAGGGGGGGGGAGGGTGAAAGAGATAGTAGAGAGAGCGCAGGGCATGGGATGAAAGGAAAAAGTGTGTGTGTGAGAGAGAGAGAGAGAGAGAGAGAGAGAGAGAGAACACGTATCTGGAAAAACAGAAGCTGAGAAAAAAAAAAAGATGTAAATGTCAACACAAACAGAGAGACCAAACAGGACAGGTATAGGGCAGAGGTCCAGAATATATTAAAGGTATGGTGTGTGTGTGTGTTGTGTGTGTGTGTGTGTGTGTGTGTGTGTGTGTGATAGATTATAGGGCAGAGGTCCAGAATATGTTAAAGGTATGGTGTGTGTGTGTGTGTGTGTGTGTGTGTGACATACGAGTTTGATAAATGTTTGAAATTGTATAGATATCGCTTTTATTTTCTTTTTTTTTTTTTTTTTGGAGAGAGAGAGAGAGAGAGAGAGAGAGAGAGAGAGAGAGACTGAGAGAGAGAGAGAGAGAGAGAGAGAGAGGTGAATCAGGAGTCGTCATGGGAAAAGTGGATGTGATCTGCGGTGACAATTTTCCACACCACTCGTTCGCCTCATTCCCAGTATTTATTATATATTGCCTGCTGAGATTCGGACATTACTTTAATTAAGGGTTTTTGGGCACCCCTTCGTACCCGAGCCGATAATTCCCCTCCTCTCTTCAACTAACTGTCTCTCCTTTCCTTCTTTTTCCTTCGTGCTTGCTGTCCCTCTTTTCTGTCCCCTCCTCCAGTGTAAAAAAAAAAAATCTGGTTTTAACACAGCTGTTTATTTTCCCCTTAATATTCAGTCCAGCTAAACTTATCATGTCCTTCCTTCCAACGCGTCTTATACTGTAAACAAAATATATTATTGAAGAGTTTATATCTATACGCACTGATGAGTAGAGTCGTAGAATATTTAATTGTATATACTGGATGTTTGTACTGTACCTTAATGCACAGATTCCTCCGTCTATCGATGTCCAAGTTTAACAATAATGATCTATATTTTACTGTTTAATCCTGATCTACTGTACTGTACAATCCTGATCTACCATCTTGATCTACTTTATAACCATGGATAACCTAATGTGACCTTTCTGACATGCTGTGACCTTTGATCTATGTAATGATATGGTGGATGTTTTGTGTCCCTGGAGTAATGGACTTGCCTGTAGTAACCTCCTGAGTCTAATTGTTTCTTTTGTCCACAGACGGATCTGCTGGAGGCTGGAGTGAGTAGCAGTAGGAGTAGCAGCAGGAGTAGCAGTCGCGCAGTTCCCCATGTCCCCCGAGGGTGAAGGTGGAAGAGTCGGGTGGTGGTGCTGGAGGGCGTGTGGATGTGTGTGGGTGGCAAGGGTGGCACAGATGGCACTGGTACTGGGCACTGGTGGCAGTCACTACACACGTTATCTTGGCTGCCCTCACTCCTGTCCTTCTTACTCCGTCACGCCCTCTTGTTCCGCCCCTTTCCGTCCACGCCCTCCCCCAGCCTAGTCCATCCTCCTGCTGGACCTTCCCCAATTTAGGTACCTGCAGGAGGCCCCAAAGGGCGTGCTCCTCCTCCCGACTTTTCTTCGTGTTCCTCGTCCACTCGCGACCAAACCACTTCCGCCAAAGAGAGGCCATTAGGGCCACCTGGGGCGGCCACCGTGATCTGGGTGATGGATGGACCTCAGTCACCGTCTTCATGTTGGGTCAAGGTGCCGGCGGTGGTAGTGGTAAACATTGACGGTGGTAGTGGTAACAATGACGGTGGTAGTAGTAACAGTGACGGTGGTAGTAGTAACAGTGACGATGGTAGTGGTAACAGTGATGGTGAGGGTGAGGTGGAAAGAAGGGTGGAGAGAGAAGGGTGGCAGCATGGGGACCTTGTAGTGGGTAGCTTTGTGGACCATTATCACAACCTTACCTACAAACACATTATGACCTTACGTTGGGCTGTCCACCACTGTCCCCACGCCACCTATCTCGTTAAGGCAGACGACGACGCCTTCATTGACGTGCCGGCGTTACAGGCACGGCTACTGAGGACCTTTAGTGTGCCTCCACCACGTCGGACCCTTGCCTGTAATGTATTGCCTGAAGGAACACAGCCACAACGGGAAGGAAAGTGGGCAGTAAGTGAACGAGACTACCCGTGGCCTGAATATCCAAGTTATTGTGCAGGTCTGGCCTATGTAACCACACCTTACCTGGCCCATCAGCTGGCTAGTGTGGCTGAGGCGGGTGTGGCACCACGGGTGTGGGTGGATGACGTGTGGGTGACGGGGCTGGTAGCGGCCGCCCTCCGTCTCACCCCATATTACCTCAACCTCCGGTATTCCTACGACCATCAGGAGTTGGTGTTGTGGGCAGCTGACGCCAGTCCTTCAACACCACCGCCTTATACATTTGTTCACCTTGACGCTGGACTCCCAGACTGGTACTCCACCCTTACCACACTCTGGCGTCACGCACTCCACGCCCACAACACCACATCACCGTCTATAGTCCTACCCACGTCCTCCTCCTAGTACCTACGTCCTCCTCCTAGTACCCACGTCCTCCTCCTAGTACCCACGTCCTCCTCCTAGTATCCGAGAATCACAATACCTACACAGAGACAATGTAAAGTCCCATTGATGGACTTAAATTTCATTATTAACCTGTAACAACTCACTTACCTTGGATAAACCTTTATAATCATTCTCACTGACTGAAATTAGTAATGAATGAAACAAACACAAAGAGAATTGATATTTTAGAAAGTAAATAGGCCTATGTATGATACTCTGAAAAGGCAAATAAATTCACGACAATTTACCATAATGCTCCTTCATGAACACAACACAACATAAACCAGCCTACAGTATGTATTGGCCTCAAACTTACACACTAAAACTATTACTATGCTGTTTCATCTTCATCTGATCGGACCTGTACACTATTATATATATCTGTATATTCTAGGGTAAGACGTGACCCAAAGATTTATAATTATGTAGTTGTGCCATTTATATAAGCTGTACTGTAGGGGGTGAAGTGGTGCCCTCACCCTGCAGCCTCACCTTGTATGGCTGGATGGGGGAAATGGGGGAAATGGGGGAATATTAGCTTGGACACCGAAATAATGATCATATAATTAATAGTGCAGTGTATACAAACCAGAATAGATCACTGTATACCCAAACAACACAACAACAACAACAACAACAACAGTAGCAAGATGTATGTGTGTGTGTGTATGTGTGTGTGTGTGTGTGTGTGTGTGTAGTACAAGACAACTAACTGCCTCCAGCTATATTGTATCATAATTAAACCCAATGTTATTTTTTTTCTTACTTGCTGAAAAATTTACTGCATGGCTCTGTAGCTCCACCCTCATTATTACATTTCTTGGCTTTTACGATCAATGTAACAAGATGTAACAACAGTAACAAAATGTGTGTGTGTGTGTGTGTGTGTGTGTGTGTGTGTGTGTGTGTGTGTGTGTGTGTGTGTGTGTGTGTGTAGTACAAGATAATTAAGCCCAATGTATTTTTTTTTACCTGGTGAAAATGTACTGCATGGCTCCACCCTCGTTATATTTCTTGGCTTTTTCGATCAATGTAATGCAATCCAAGACGAATTACACGACTCTTTACATAACTACTGTAGGTCCTTATCTGAACCATGTAAACAAACAATGAAATCTATTGTATGCCAAACGTGTAGGAGGGAACTGATGTATTTTCGCAAGGATGAAAAAGCAAAAAAAAAACAAAGAAAACACAAAACAAAACTATAATGTATTGGTAATTATAATGTTGTTTAATCCCTACAAACGTGATGCATTGTTGTTTGTAAATACCTGTAATTATATTGTAGACTTTTTAACTGTTTTTTACATAAGTGCCAAAGATGTAAATATCCCACGATTGTCTACGATTGAAATGCATCTTTTAATTCGACCAGTAAGTGTACAGTCACATGCACTAATAAGTATTGAGGTGTGCTTCGAATACCTAGCTATATAGAGACAGTAAATAAATCAATACAAAATAAGATCTCCATTGGAATTAGTTAGTTGATTGGTGAGTTGGACTGTTAAAAACTGTTCAAAACAATTCTGTATACTTATTAGTGTTCGTGACTGTACACTATCACCTCTTATCAATACGATTGCTTCATCAAAAGTGTTATCTCCTGTTTGGGACTGATAATAATATATGTTGTTTTGTTGTGGAAATTACAATCCATGTACTGTACTATAATCTACAGACATAACGCCGGACTGTGTAATTTTAATAAGGGGTTAATACACTTGTGATAAGATGGAGCTCCTTATTTCCTCCAAAGTATGCTAGAAAACAGGACCAGATTAGCAAAAATAATGGTGTTCTGTTGCCTGGAGTAGTTTGGAGGAATAATTTGCTTCAGTATTACCAACACAAAACTTCCCCCCATTAAATCAACGACACATATTGTAATTTTTTTGTCGACTGAGAAAAAAAATATGAAAATAATGTGCAGAAAATAATGAGCAGAAAATAATGTTTGAGTTTGAATTTGAGTTTCGTGTGACCAAAGCTAATCACTATAATAACTTTACGGGTGGATGAACGAACCGACTTGCACGAACAGAACATAATAATACACAATGTCATATAAAAAACAATTCAAATTTTCAGTATATAGACCACAGTTTCATTTTTTTTTTCTCTCTCTCGCCTATAATAATAATTCCAGCTTCTGAACTTATATTATACCGTATATAATTTTTATATATTATGTGGTGTTTGTCATGTTATATTCGCCTCAGATTTGCTTACTTCCTTACTTCTAGTTCTCTTACATTGAAGAGCACTGATTCCTCCAAAGTATGCCAGGAAACAGCAGGACCAAATCAACAAAAATAATGGAGTTGTGTTGCTTGGAATATTTTGGAGGAATTTAGTTGCTCCAGATTTACCAACACAAAACTTTCCCCTTAACTAACTAATTATTACTGAAGCAAGTGTTGAACTACAGTATATGGAAATAGAATATACGTATGCCAAAGAGGACAAACATATAGCCTTGTATAATATTATTTAGTAGTTCCATGTATTATACTATTGGGCCATTCATGCAAGCTTTGGTCTAACATGTACTAATCTGTGATAATAATAATAATAATAAAATAAAAAATAATAATAAAAATAATAATCATAATAATAATAATAATACGGCGATGATGTTGCCAAAATTAATAAATGTGTGTGTAATAAACTATGCATTCATTTATATATTGTTAAGTTTTATTCCTATATTAAAATCCCCTATAAATATATATATACCTGTACTGTCACGGTCAAAAGTCCTACTTCGGGTTGAATGAAGAGTTATGCCGTGAGAGTTGAATGAAGAGGTGAGCCGTGAGAGTTGAATGAAGAGGTGAGTAGCAGTGAGAGTTGAATGAAGAGGTGAGCCGTGAGAATTGAATGAAGAGGTGAGCCGTGAGAGTTGAATGAAGTGAGTCATGAGAGTTGAATGAAGAGGTGAGCCGTGAGAGTTGAATGAAGAGTTGAGCTGTGAATGAGAGTTGAATGAAGAGTTGAACCGTGAGAGTTAAATGAAGAGTTGAACCTTGAGAGTTGAATGAAGAGTTGAGCCTTGAGAGTTGAATGAAGAGTTGAGCCGTGAGTGAGAGTTGAATGAAGAGTTGAGCCGTGAGTGAGAGTTGAATGAAGAGTTGAACCGTGAGAGAAATAATTAATGTTATGGTCACTTCATATTTAGTTAATCATTATAACTGTGATGTCAACGATAATTGAGATTAGTTTAGTTTTCTATATACCCAGTAAGTTGGTCCAGCAGTTAGGAATACAAAGGAAGTACAAATGAATGCAAAGGAATAGAAATCAATACAAAATAGTGCACTGTAATACAAAAGAATACAAAGGAGTATCAATTAATACAAAGGAATAGAAAATAATACAAGGCAATACAAAGGAATACAAAAGAATACAAAGGAATAGAAAGGAATACAAAATAATACAAAGCAATACAAAGGAATACACATGAATACAAAGGAATACACAGGAATACAAAGGAATACAAAAGAATACAACGTGACGTCACCGATGGGGGGAGGGGGAGGGGGGAAGGGGAAAGGGGAAAGGGGGGGGAGGGGGAAGGGTGTGTTGTTTACGTTTTGCCTGAGTAGAATTAAGACAGTGGAGTTGGCTTTTGTGTCGTCAGGAATACGTGTGTGTGTGTGTGTGTGTGTGTTCAGTGGAGTGGTGTGGCGAGGCGTGTGTGTGTGTGTGTGTGTGGTGAGGCGTGCCGTGGTTCATGGAGAAGATAAGGCGTGGTGGGGGGGGGGGAGGGAGGATGTGTGGTGACTGGTGAGGCGTGGTTGGGGACACAAGACGTGGTGGGGAGTGGCGAGGCGTGTGTGTGGTGAGGCGTGTGTGGGGGAAGGAGGGAAGACTAGACGTTCAGGAGGAGGCGTGGTGAGGCGTGGTGGGGAAGATAATACGTGGGGGGAGGGAGAGAAGACGTGGTTGGGATAACAAGGCGTGGAAGGGAGGAAAGGAGGCGTGTTGAGACGTGGTAGGATAAACAAGGCATGGAAGGGTGGATAAGAGGCGTGGTGAGGCGTGATGGGAAAAAAACAGGGCGTGGAAGGAGAGGAAAGAAGGCATGGTGAGTTGTGATGAAAAAAAAAACAAGGCATGGAAGGAGAGGTAAGAAGGCGTGGTGAGGCGTGGTAGGGATAACAAGGCATGGAGAATAGTAGAAAAATGAGATAAGTAAACAGTATAGGAAGCGAGGTATCATGGAAACAGATTATATTATTATCATTACAGGAGCTGCTAGTTAAGGTGGTATTCATTTTTTTTTTTTTTTTGGTATTAGAGTAACCCAAATTGAAGAGGAAATTATTAGAGTAACAGAAATTGACGGGGAAATTATTAGAGTAACAGAAATTGTCGGGGAAATTATTAGAGTAACAGAAATTGGCAGGTGAAAATTAAGAGTAACAGAAATTGGCAGGTAAAAGTAAGAAATTTGCGTATATATAAATAAAATAGAGTAACTTAAATTCATGAGGAATAATTCGAATAACCGAAACTATTATGATGTTGGAAAAGATAAATGAACTTGAGCTCGTAAAGGTGTAGGTTAATAAAAAGTTAAATTTAAGTTTGAAAGAGTCCCATACAGGGTGAGACTTCTCCATCGACAAAATAATGACTGGCGACCATCGTGTCAACAGAGGCTGAACCAAAGTAAACAATGAGGGTAGAACCAAACCCACATCTGTTTTCACGCTTGGTATAACTTGGGGGGAAAATCAGTTGTCTCCAGTTCTGTGTAATCTGACTGACTCCTTTCTCTCTCTCTCCCTCTCTTTCTCTCTCTCTATCTATCTATCTCTCTCTCTCTACGTATGTCTGTCTCTCTCTCTCTCTCTCTCTCTCTCTCTCTCTCTCTCTCTCTCTCTCTCTCTCTCTCTCTCTCTCTCTCAACCACTCGTCAATATTCGTCCCGCCTCTACCGTGTTCCTCCTCACCTATTCCTATACCCTAACCTCAAACCCGGCCCTTCCCTGTTGACCACCTCACACACTTCATCATGAGGGGCGTGTGTGGGTGGGTGGGTGTGGGGCTTTGTAATATTATGTATACTACTGTGGGTGGCGCGTGACTAGGCCAAAGAAAGAGTGGGTGGGTGGGTGAGGAGGAGACACACACACACACACACATAGACACACACACACATGGGTTGGTGGGTGTGGCCTTGGCTTGGTGGTAGTGATGATAGGGACAGTAAACAAACCAACCCGAGGCGAATTAATTAATGCTACTAAATTATTCTATCACTTAAATAACTCTACCTACCCTCCATTAACACCCACTTAATTATAACAAGGTGCTGGAGTGTGTGTATGTGTATGTGTATGTATGTGTGTGTGTATATTTCTCCAGTGTTAAGTATATATAAGAAGCATATACTACAGACATTGAAAGTTTGGCTACTCTATCCCTTACCTTGCAACTACAAACACACGATATAGTTAGTTAGTTCACTTTGCATGTCAAACGTGGCCACCCGGGTCCCAAGGCTTACTTAGAAGAAGAATCACATCGTAGAAAACGGCACAAAACGTGAATATTTAATGGGTGACTTGACTATTTGTTCTCCTGTTTTCCCTTTTATTATCAATACCATGGGGTATTTTCTTTCGTAACTGTTATTAATTACGCGACTTCGTTTGTTTACCATTAATATCCATTTATGTAACCTAATTTCATCGCTCTTACAGGTAACGTTCACGGTACATAAAGGTAAATAAAGAATGTGAGAAATATAATAATAATAATAATAATAATAATAATAATAATAATAATAATAATAATAATAATAATAACAATAATAATAATAATAATAATAATAATATGTTTGGTCTTCGGATGTGATTGTGACTTTTCTATCTGTTAGTCAAATTCCTTAGACAATGTGTTGTTATTTCTTTTATATCACTCCAATGGATAGCCACTATATAGAACATTCATAAAAGTACAGCAACGTTACAACATTTTCATTCTTACAGAACTCAATATTTTACTATAAGTACAATATTTTACGAAGTACAATATTTTACTAATTAAGCAAAATATGAGGAAATACAATCATGATAACTTTGCTTAAAAATAAAACAAAGGATTATATCGTAACTACACGGGTTTTTTTTATTATTATTATTAACAAACGAGCCATGAAAATAAAAAAAATTGTATATATATAGGCCTATACAGTATATTTGTAGATAATAGTTACATGTTCAGTGAGTTGTAGTTGTGACACGTATACATGTACGACCGCTGGCAGGATCTCAGTGTACAGTCAGACTCAATAATCCTGTAACACCTTTCAATGTCTCACGTGATGCAGCACTTTATTATTATTTTTTTATTCCTTCATGCGTTGACCTAAAAAATATATAAATATATTCTTTGTTGAAAAATGGGTTAATCGTTATAGTAATATATATCAAAAGCGTAATTCGTTCAAAAATATTTTATTTAACTTTACTACAAAAAATATAAAACTAAAAGTTATATAAATTCTTCGTTGAAAAATGGGTTAATCTTTATATATAGTAATCTTTATTAAAAGCGTCATTCGTTCAATTATATTTACTTAACTTTACTACAAAATATATAAAACTAAAACTTGGTGTTCTACTCGTACTTGTCATCTCCTTTAATTAATTAAGAGAGTAAATAATACAGTGTTAGTAAGTCTATAGGAGCAACTGATGCCTCCAAAATCTTCCAGGCATCAGGATACCATTATATGTGTCAATCTGGTCCTGTTTCCTGGAATGCTTTGGAGGAATCAAGGCTCTCCAATGTACCAAATGTATACTGACCCCATGAGGTGGTAATTCTATATATATATTTTTTTTGGTACATTGGAGTGCCTTGATTCCTCCAAAGTGTGCCAGGAAACAGGACCAGAAGAGCAAGAAAATAATGACGTTCTGTTGCTTGGAATAGTTTGGAGGATTCAGCTGCTCCAGATTTACCAACACCAAACTTTCCCCTGAATTAACTCAACTATTTCAAGCAACAGGCCACCATTATTATTTGTTTATCTATATATATGGCTTCTGATTCCTCCTGACTATGCCACGAAACACGCTCCTTTATATATATGTACATAGGTGGTGTTTCGTGGGTGCGTTTGAAGGACTCGTTTACCTCCAATTTTCACACAAGGTTCCCTATTAACCTTGTTTTACCATATTATATTGATTACCAAACACGATGGAAGTGATAGTAGTGGTAGTAGTAGTAGTGAGTAGTAGGCTGGTAGTAGTGGTAGTAACAGTAATGATATCTCTGAGTAGTGGTAGTAGTAACAGTAATAGTATCACTGAGTAGTAGTAGTAATAGCAGCAGTGAGTAGTAGTAGTAGTAGTAGTAGCAGTAATAGTAGTAGTAATAGTAGTAGTAACAGTAGTAATAGTAGTAGTAGCAGTGAGTAGTAGTAGCAGTGAGTAGTAGTAGCAGTGAGTAGTAGTAGCAGTAATAGTAGTAGCAGTAGTAGTAATAGCAGCAGTAATAGTAGTAATAGTAGCAGTAATAGTAGTAGTAATAGTAGTAGTAGCAGTAGTAATAGTAGTAGTAGCAGTGAGTGACCTTGGGAGCGTGAATGGTGGGTACGTGTGGGTGATGAACGGTATACAAAATGGCGGACAGTTATAGTCCAAGTGTTAAGGGGGAAGTTTTGTGTTGGTAATTCTGGAGCAACTGAATCCTCCAAACTATTCCAAGCAACAACAGAACACTATTATTTTTGCTCGTCTGGTCCTGTTTCCTAGCATACTTTGGAGGAATCAAGGCACTCCAATGTACCCAAAAAGAACAACTTACTTTTGCTACATTAGGGCAGCGTCTTGATTCCTCCTAAATATGCAAGGAAACAGGACTAGATAACGAAATACTGCGGTGGCCTGTCGCTTGGAATAGTTTGGAGGAATCAGTTTAAGGTGGTATATAATTCTTTTTATTTTTGCCTACTGTGTGTCTGTGTGTGTGTGTGTCTGTGTGTGTGTGTGTGTGTCTGTGTGTGTGTGTGTCTGTGTGTGTGTGTGTGTCTGGATGAGTGTAATGAATGGTACTTGTTTGTTTTATTCTGTATCGGTAGGTGACTGCCTGCCGCTGTGCACATGTGGAAAGATGTGGTAGTAATAGATTTAATTAAACACACACACACACACCAAGTGAAGACAAAAAGGTAAATATATATGATGATGATGATGGAAACGAAATAAAGGAAAATCCATAATGTCAAAATAAAAAAATATAAACGAAGAAATGATGTATCAAGTTAATTAAATCCATTTATACAACAAAAGAACGTAAGAGAAGATGTCTGACTGACTTGTGTTGTGAGTAGAGGTGCAGTTTCATTCTTATCCCTAGAGATTTCTGATCCCCACGTTGTCTCACACACACACACACACACACACACACACAATAGCCGCTTCACGCCACCACATCCACATGCACATGGTCACTAGTGGAATATTCACAGCTTCCCGTCTTTCCTTCACAGTAAAAAAAAAAATCCTTGCATGGTTAATTAAAGGTGCATCCTATTTTTGCCTCCTTTTTTTTTTTTGGCTGGGTCGTATATTATCTGTGTGTGTGTGTGGGTTTTTTTAGTCTTGTATTTATATCTGGTTGTTTCGTCTGGGCCAGAAGTTATATAGCTTATCTGTTTGTGTTTTTAGTCTGCAATTATTTCTGTTTGTTTTGTCTGGGTCGGAGGTTATTGTTTGTGTTTCTCGTGTTGCAGTTAATTCTGTGTTTATCTTCTGCATTAAGTGGTTAATATCATAAACACATGACTATGAGAAGTATCGAACCACATTCTGTACCGTGAATATATATGGAAACAAAACCAATAAAAGAAGATATCATACGCCAGTGTACGCAAATTGAACCTTTTATTTATCGCATTAGCTGTATATATATTTGTCTCTTTTCAGTATAACCTAACGCTAGCTATCAAAGTTACAAATTAATATTGCACTTAGGGCCATAGACAAGACCATATCGTCGGGTCCACATGATGTTCAATGCTCGGGGTATGAAGCCATAGTATACATTTTTTCATTAGGCCGTCGTACCCAGGGCATCAGGCATTGGGACCAGACGATAAATATTATGTTCTTGTCTCTATGGCCCTGTCCAGCTGAGTCTTATTTAGTTATATAAAATTGGAGCAAGTTTCGTTACCGAGTATATAGGTGAGGAAGACGCCTGGCTCAGTGAACGCCTCCCTGCACAACATTCACTCACTCACTCACTCACGCACTCACTCACAACACGCGGAGCTAACCAACAATCTCGTTTCTGCTCTATTTCACATGCACTCCCCTCGCAATAGTTTCATTGTTAGTGACGTATTCAGATTTCGCTTCGTTAGATCAGCAGGAGGAATACAGTCTTAAAGGAGGAAATTTATTTACTCTTGTCTTCCCTAAAACAACCCCTAAAAATGTTCACAATTTGTTAACATTCTCATCAATATTACAGCTTACAGAAACGCCTATAGTACATTATGTGTGATGTGGGTTATCAGTGATATAGATAAACTAAAAATGGTTCCTACTACCGGTACCTGAAAATGCAAAAATCCTCCCTTCCCGATTATGTCATAGAAAACAAAAAGCTTATCACGCGTCGATATCACTCGCGCCGGAACCCAACCAGGGGACATTTCAAACACAGCCAGGAGCCTTACAATATATGTCAGCAGGGTTGTAGTCAGAAATGTCAGCAGTAGCAGCCGTGGCCACAACCCTGCCTGCTGACCTTTCTCTTATCATTTATTCACCCTCTCCGATTTTAATCACATTGTCCTATAGTTTCTAAAGTGTTGTATTATTAATTTCTACATTTCCTTCAACATGTTTTTATTTTTGCTATTATATTTGTGTAATTGCATCCAATATCTTAGGAGAAATAGGAGTGAGAAGGGTTACTGTGTTTGCATACTTAACCTTCTCTCTCTCTCTCCCTCTCTCTCTCTCTCTCTCTCTCTCTCTCTCTCTCTCATTGTTGCCATAAATTTGTCTCTATTTCAACATTTTCAAGCTCTATTGTGTGAAATTTCAAATAGATGTGATGACTATTCATTGGATTATAAAGTAAAACTGACAGTGGTATGTGTGAACGAAAACTAAAGATATGCTTCCTCAGACAGTTATCAATAATCAACACCATACAAATACACAAAACGGGAAAACAACTGTTTTGGATAGAATTTCAAGGGTTTTGACACACATTCGGACCTGAGCTAATCCTTTTCTTCTTTTTCCCTGTTATTCCCTCCTTTTCTTCGTATTCCTTCGTGCTCGCTGTCCCTCCTATGTTTTTTTCTCCTTTCTGGGATAAGGTCTTTCTGGCCTAGAACTACCTCATTCTTAAAAAAAAAAAAAAAAAAAAAAAAAACTTATTCATAATTCAATTCATCCATACTCTTCACAACGTAATGTAAAATTACCGAGTTCTAACCCAGTACCAATTTAGGAACCATGTGATGTACTCAGAAAATTGGAGGTAAATGAGTCCTTCAAATATTGCCACGAAACACACACACACACACACAGCTGCTGTATATGGAAGGAGCGTGTTTCGTGGCATGGTCAAGAGGAATCAGCAGAAGCCTTCAATTTTCATACACGATCACAGGGTCCTTAATTGAATAACACTTCCCAACCCAAGCCAACTCTGCTGCCCACGTGTACAACATACGTCTCATTAGATTTATCCTTACATAGACCCATCCCTATATTTTACCTATTTCCCTAAGCACGTGGCCCATAGCGTAAGACTAGAGGTATGAGGAATCCCAAACCCCAACGCGTCGTCAAGGCATCGCCCCTTCTTAAATCATCAATAAACTTTAAAATGGTAAAGAGCATGTCTACCAGCCTCCCAGGTAATGGTTGTGCTAATTTTCTGTTAAAGCCATATTATTTCCGTAGACAATGAAAGAGACACGGTGTTAGTGTTGGCACGAGCAAACTCAAAACTTCAATCAATTACAGTGCAATCATCACTGATAAGTCTGAGGCAGACTGATATTATTGTCACGTAGGCTAACATGTTACCGGGGTTGAAATTAAATAGGACCGACATAAATTACATAGAGCGATATTGTGATGCCATGAAATGTGTTGTTGTGAAAAGGGAAGACGAGGATTGGAGAGAGATGTTCTGAAAAAAAAATGAGGCTGGGATGGAGAGATGGACGTGACGGTAGGTAAGGAGAGGATTGGAGAGATATGGTCTGAAAAAAATGAGACTGAGATGGAGAGATGGACGTGACGGTAGGAGCCCTAATATAAGGAGAGGCCGGAGATGAGAGAAAGGAGAGGGAGGTAGGGAGAGTGGAATGAGAAGGGAATGGTCTGAGGGTTGGAGGTATGGGTGAGGGGAGGGGGAGAAGGAGGGAGACTCATTAAAACACGGACCACAGGCATAATGCTGTTATTTCCTCACAACTTTCCATATCTATTCCTCACTCGTTCTTCCTTTGTTCTGACTCACTAAATAATATATCTGACTTAGAAATACCAACATAAATATTAACCTATGGGATCAGAAAATTGATTTAGTCGAGTTGTTAATAAACTTTGAGGGAGGAGAAGCGTTGCCACACATCCGATAACATATTTTGACTCTGACTTCAGCTCCAAGAAAATTGTTTGGTTAGAGAAAGTAACTAAGATTTAATGTAATTTCTTAGATGACTGGTCTTTCATGTTAAACTTATATATAAATTAATCTTCACCGGTAATGTAGCTATAAGGCAAGTACAGTGTATAGTAGGCCACACCCGCATCCAAACACTGGCTTAGCCTCGGTGGTAGGTGGTGTCCTCCTCGATGCAGCCAAACAATTTAGCTGTTTTCTCCCCATTGCACACGGGGAGGAGTTTCATCTGTTACCGTGATGTGAACAAGGCCATAGAGAAGCACAGGGAGCTGTATGGGCTACGGTTAGTGTTAAAAAAGGCTGTAAAACTGGAAAACTACTGCCTCACCCTGGACCAGATGCGGGACCTCAATTTCCGTCTCAAGTATGGCCAGTTGGATTACCAGTGTTCTGTAGATAATGGTCGTCCGGGCAGACCAGGAAACGAGTAAGTATGATGGCACAGAAACATGAGATGTATTAATTCTAGTGAAGGAAATAATTTAGGTGGGTGATATGAAGGGTAATATTGGTGCTCCACGGAAACCCTTTGTTTTCGAGCATTTCCGAGGGTTTTCCTGACCTTGGTTATTCACTTCGGTTTTGGTGTCCTTTGGGCCTCTCCAGCCTCCTAGGGTCACCTACAGGCCTTAGGCAAGATATGTTGCTGTTTACTATTGTGTATTGAGGTGATAAGATGTGATATGTAATGTGAAATGTGTTGCTTTGCTCGGGGAGGGGGGTGGTAGTGGGGGTGAGGCTGCCCCACCCTCAACCCATTTCTTTCCCCCTGATTCTAATATTTTCTTAACAAACTATCACCTCAATGTTTTAGCTACTTTAAATCTTATGCATGTAAAGATGGTTGTTGTTGCAATAAGAAAGCTAAATTAGATAACTAACTGGAGGTGAGTGAAAATAGCTAACTTAGCCTTCTCATGTTCCACTTTCCCCACTACTGCACCATTTTACTCTATAGCACAAGTTTTAAGGAATGGAGGAAGTATTTTGAGTTTTTAGAAAATAATACTGTGTTTTGCTATCATATACTGAAGTATTAATATAATTTTAAAAGATTGTTTATTTTAGTGGTGTTATGTAATACCAGTATGACTTACGTCAAAACTGCCATTTAGTTCGCTTTTGTAATTGACATTTTTAATTAGTTAGCTTGGTTGTATTGGTGTCAGAATGAATAATTTTATATATTCGTGGAGATGTAGCTGTTATGCAAGAGTTAATCATGTTTTTTTTTTAGTACCACTCCATTCAGTTGTGATGGTGAAAGCTATTATATATTATGGTACGGAGTAATGTTATGGTATTTGTTAGGCTAAAAGTCCTGCAGTTATAGTTGTATCAAATTTGAGTAAAGTTACACTTCCTGAAATTTGGTGGACTTTTGGGAAGGAAATTGTCTTCCACACGTGTACTATACTGTATATATATTCTGAAAAAATAGTACTACAAATTAATGTTTAAAGTTTTATTCAGGGCATTGGTAGAGCATAAAAAATACATTTTCCATATGTTGTATGACACTGTATTTTAAAAAGGCTTCAATTAACACCTGTGCATCTTTGTACCCCAGTGAAAGGTGCCCACGTCTGGTGCGACTCCGACTGAGTCCTGATGCTCGAACACTGGTTGTGTATGATACCCATGTTCACGACTCGCCTTTGCGACCCCCTGCAGAAAGCGTACAGGTCAGTTATTGATGTGTTAATGTTAATTCAAGAAAACATTTAGCTACTCTACAGATATGACAGAGATAAGGCTTAGGCTATGCATCAATATTTCTCTCTCTCTCTCTAGCATTACATTACAGTATGTAATGTATGGTTTCTTTTTCCTTTTTGTATCAAAAGTAAACCATTAAAATTGTTTTTTTGTTTATATATATAAATATACTGTATATACAGTACATATAAGTAGCATTTTTTTTTTTTTTTTTTTTTTTAAGAATTTAGTTAGCAACTTAGCATTCTGTTGAGAAAATAGGCTCACAATTGAATTGCTTTCTATGGAATGCATCCCTGTCAAAAATGAGGGTTTCCTGTATTGCCTGTGTGGTCAGCTGGCAACCATCTCAGTAAAAAATGTAAAAATATATCTTGATGTGGAATTCTCATTAAGTAGGACCTAACTAGTTATGAATATTGAAAAACTTGTATAAATGTTTTCTGCAGGGATTGTCACCTCAGGGACTCTCAGCTCAAGGCCTATCAGCTCAAGGCCTACCATCATCACACCAGTTGTCACCACAGGGGGTGTCACCACCATGTCAAGTTCCTGTATCTGTTCTAAATCCTCCTGGCTTGGTGCCCATCTCACAGTTCCACCATACCACCCCAAATTCCCCTTGCATCACCCTCCCTGATGCCTCAGTCTCTGTACCACTTTCCACCCCCACCACTCTTCCTGGCCATGAGAAGATCACTGTCAAGCTAAAAAAGTCGCAGTTCTCTCCCAATGAGATGGTGGTTGTGGGGAGTGCCAGGGATGCTCAGGAGCAGCTTGAACTCAGGTAACTTAATGCATTTACTCTTGAAGTTATATACCAGGTATTTGTTTGTGGTCTCTGCATGCCTTTCATGAGCCCAGTGATCCACAGAGCCTAGTTTGTCCCAAGTTTTACGAACCACCATCCCTTTGATAGACGACAGGTAGATAGTAAATAGTGGAATGGTACGAGGACTAATGATCTATTTATTTGTTTTTTTCCCGTGAGAGGACTGACGATTGTAGTTCCTCCTTCAAAAGTGGGCGATGTGCATCTAACCATTTTTATTGATCCATATGAATGGATTAGAAAGAGAGAATTCTAGTCTATCTTTACCTGATTGAATTGTTAGAAGACTCCAGCTGTTATATGTCAACATAAGTGGGCAACACCAGACATGGTTGCAATAGTACAGTATTCCCTCACATTCCTTGAGGGTTACAGACCACAGAGACCTCACCGATGGCAAAAATTTGTGGAAATAATTTATATTCACTAAAGCCATTGAAAATTTTATAGGGGGTATCTTAACTCTTCAAAACCATGCACTAAAATATATATATGTCTCTGATATGACTCCCAGCTTCACCTTAACTTCTACAACCCCCACCGCACCCATCACATATGCTGATCTTGTACCTGAATTGTCATATTATACTTCATGGGGGGCCCAAGTAGGTCCAAATGATTGTAAAATCCTGAATATACTTGCTTGTTCCTTTTTATGGGGGTGTACTTTTTTCCATTTCAAATCTGGCATTTTGAATACCTGATAATTTTTTTACTTCAGTAATGCTATAGCATATGCCATCAACTTCATATCTTAGTGAATTTTTGTATTTAGAAAATAGAATATATTGAATATTATAGTACATGTAGTTAACATTTGTGAACAGTGACTGAACATAATGTGTATAATAATTGGTCAGTTAGTTTTCTTTATGTAAGATACATTTCTGCATGTTTTAATGCCATATATTATATTTCTGAATTGAGTACCATTCTGTGCTTTTTGGCTAACCTATAAATTGCAATTCTGTAATAGCAGTTTTGCACAAACTCATTTATAACAAATGTATTACAGTGTTAAAAACTTGTTAATAAGGACAATGAGTGCGAAGCGTATTTTGTAAGAAGAGATTACTGTACTAGAGTTGCTTGACTTACTTTTGCAGGAACTCTCCTGAAAAGACCCCCACCTCATCCTACATTACCAGTCCTGTTACCATTGAGAAGATTGCTCCCAAGAGTTTACCTAAGCAACAGCAGCTGGCACACAAGTTCAACGAAAATTTTGTTGCTCCAAAAGTCGTACGGAAGCCAACAACTGTCAGATCTACAGAGAAGGTTACCATTACTCCAGTTAAGGCCTCTACCAAGCCACCTGGGGAGAAGGCTATAGCCAGACCCCCAGATAAAGTGACCATTAAGCCCATCGAGAAGAGTGTACCTCGACCAACAGAGAGACCACCAACAAAGGCAGACAAGGGGGTGGCGCGACAGTCTGAGAAGTCAACTGGTAAGGGGCCCACACGACCAACCGCCAGATCCAATGAGAGAGCAGCTGCAAGGAATGGAGCAGCGCTAACCTCTGCTTATATCAATGGAGTGAGTGATTGGATAGTGTGAGGTGGGGAGTGGATAAATAGTGTTGATTTGCACTCAGTAACTCAGACAAGATGAGAAGATACTAATACATTTGTAATTTGCATGCCTTAATTTTCTGTTATATGTAAGTAAGTTTCTGTTGCATCCTCAGAGCTCGGCACACAACAACAGTGTGCGGTCAGTGAATGGTAACTCCAGGAAAGTCACTAAAAAGAAAAAGAGCAAGCAAACAGATCACACCTTTGATCTGAGTACCCTTGCCCCCTTGGACACAGGTAAGGAAGGCTTCACTCTAAAAAACAAAATTCAGAAAAAAAAATTGAAAAGTAAATGTTAGTGATGAGGCTTCTGCTATTGTAGCTCCAAGTTCACTTCATTGTAAATCTTATGATATATTATTTTGCAATGCTGTGAATTCAATTTATATTGTTGTGAAATCCCACATTATTGAAAGAACTTTATTGGAGGTAAAGTAAACCTTCTATTAGTTGGCACAATAAAGGCTCATACATTTCTGCCTTATCCAGTTGTTTGCGAGACTTTTGTGCAGCCAATTGGAAACTCATTGTGTGGGGAATGGTGTAGTAGAGATGCTGCATCATTGTCAGCTTACATGCTGTCTATAAAGCTAAATTTTAGACTGACTGGATGATTTTTATCTTCTTTACAGTACTGTATATTTGTTCCTATGTTAAATTACTGTCCAATTTACTTATTCACCTTTTGTCTCCCTCATGAGTGATGTTATTCCTCCTCAAGAGACTGAGGCCATGTGGTCTGGGAGGCCTTGTTAGGGCCCGATATTTGCTGACAAAATTAAAAACTTATCCAACATTATTATTTATATTTGTTTCAGTTTCATGCAGTTACAACTAATAAAAAGCTGACTTATAGAGGAATTACTGCACAACATATGTGGCTGTACTGTAAATGGGCTTACCTATGGCTCTAATATGTTTAGTTTAAGGTTCATCTTCACCTACTGTACAGTGCTTTTCTTCCTCAGAACTTGGGTTCTCAGAAAAACAGCAGCTGGCCCACGGAGTGTTGTTGCGATTACTACGTGTCACCAGTCAGCTGCCCATGATTGAGTTTTCTCACGCCTTGGACACCCTTGAGACACTCACTGATGCATACAAACTAGAGCAGCGTGTCAACCTTACTATTCGCCATGATAATGAAGAGAGTTAGTATAAGTATTCTGTTTTGTTTTGTTTAAGCCATATGATTTTTCCATTTAGATCACCATACTCTTAGTTTTGTCCCTTTTATTTTCCCTCCCATATACAGTATTACTACTGTGGTGTATGTTGTTATTTTCTTACTACACCATACTGTAGTTATGAAGTATTGTATTTTATTTTGTTTGCTATCCACTGACCTGTGTATAAGATTAGATACGGTTCATAATGTGAAGATGCTAGAAAATTTTAAAAGTTAGAGAATGGTTTGCTGGGACTACCTGTATGAAAATGGAGTCACAAGAGCAGTACAGAGGTAGAGCAGCAAATTTTGGTAAAATTCTTTATAAGGGAGGTAGAAGTGGACACTTTACAGATGATACAGGGAGTTGTATGGCTTGGTAGATTTGGGGATTTTGTCCGAGGTTTGAGTTTGGAAGAAAATTTAGTTGAGAATATAATTATGGTATGCAAAAGGAGAATATCCACAAACTGTATTCTGGGACTGACTAGGGAGGAAATGGAGAATGTAAAATCAGAATGTTACTGGAGTAGTAGACAGAGAGGTAAATGGGTGGAGTCGAGTGGAAGGAGGACATTAATGTCACCTCCTCAGGGATTAGGACAATAGGTGTTTAGATAGATAGATATACACACAGACATGTAATTAGCTTGTAAATGGGGGTGAGGTAACTTAATACTGTAGAAGCAGATTGAACCTAACCAAGCCTGTATCTGGCAGAGTGTGACTCCTTGTATGGCAGTGAACCGTATGACTTTATTGAACTGGAGACAAAAGGAGAGGAGTACTACGACTTCGATGCTAGCGCCGACGACCACCGAGTCTCCTTTACACAAGTGGACGGACCAGTGGATGGCCTTACGGACACTCAGGAAGAGGACACTTATATACCAGGTGGTGCAAAAAATATATCATCACCTGAAAAAAGCAATAATCCCCACAGCAAACACAATGGGACCAGACAGCGCCTCAGTCAACCCCACAAGCGTGCCTTTCCTGATGAGCCTTGGTCCGAAGAGGGTAACAGGGAAAATGAGGTAGGGAAGGAGTGCCATATTCTAAATTCTCACCTTTTGCAGGGATGTAAAGTGGCCAGAAGCTCTTGGTAGAGATTAGTTGTTCAGAGTGGAGGAACTATTTTTGTACATGCACAATTAAAGGATGCTATGCAATGTCAAACTTCATAAGTTTATATGCCAACCAGTATATATATATGCTGTGTGTATGTGTGAGTGTGTGTAATATTTGAAATAGAATAATATGTTCATGATTAAAGCATGATTGCCATCAAGTGTAACTTAGTGATGTAATTCACATGAACTTATGACCTTATGATTTTCTTTACATTCAGTTTATTGACTTGAATTAATTGCATTGCTTTTAATATACACCTTCACTTTGGTATTTATAATTATTTTTAATTTTAAGCCTCGTATCCAACTGTTATATAATGATTATATTTTGATGTGTCCGACTTTGGAGAGCTAGCATGCTTGAGTTTATATGAATAAGCAATCTTCCTTCCCTGTCCTTTCTCACATAGAGTCCTAGAATGTCCACGACCACAGGCATCAGTATATAGCATATTTATTATTATGTACCAATAAGAGTCAAATGTTTATATTTAATACAATTCACTAAGGTAGTCAAGGTAACCCAGCTTCAGGCATCTCCACTCCTGAGTGGGGTGATATGGGACATAGGTGTTGCTTTTGCCTTTTTTAGTCCGTATTACAAGTATTTTTCATTATTTAAAAAATAATTTCCCTATACAGGTAGTTGCCACCTTTTTCTTTTCTATAATAATTTTTATTTGTAACTTTTTCACCTTCCCAGATTAGTAAGTTTTGAATCAACCAAAATTAGGAAGCTACAGATGATGCATCAGTAATTACTTGGAGTGCTATATCAAATATAATTTAAAACTAAAGGCTGTACTGGTTGAAAGAGGTGGGAGAGTTTATGAGTAGCCTACTGCAAAGTCTACTGAAAGGTGGACTAAGTCCAGGAGAGAGGAGTGAGAACACTTGTAATCTTCATTAGTCATTCCACACTCGCTCTCTTGTTTTGGTATATACTGTAGTATGCCACCCAGAATTGATAGTTTTTACCTTGTAACCTTCCATAGTATTGATATCTCCCTCTCTAACAAGTGGCACATTAATTTTTCTAAAGAGGATACACTCCCACCCATAGTTGGCCTCTCCCTCCCTGCCTGCCTCAAAAAGACTTTATGGTAGGACCAATATACCCAACCCAGTAGAGTTTAATCAGTGATATAGCTGGTGCAGATAATTATTTCCATAGATGTTTGTTTATGTTCCCTTAGGAAACGGAAAGAATTGTAACCAGCACCCATGGTCTGGGAGTGAATGTTGATTCAGACATTTCAGTGAGTCTCCCATATCTATGACAATAGCTCCTACCTAGGTTGGGCTGTCTACCCCTGCTACCCTTTCAATCTTGTAATTTTATATTTTAATCAGTCATATCCAATCCTGGTCAGCCATGATGGGGAGGTCTTGTACTATTAAGTTTTTTCTAGCACAGTAGAGATTCATAACAAGTGGAGTGTTAATGTCATATGAATTTAATTCATAAGGTTATTGAATCTTAAATTGGAATGTAGCTTAAATTTATGTAGTTCATTGGCTTTGCAGATAAATTGATAATTAGCTGTTTTTCTTCATGCTGCATCAACTGTATAATAAGTTGCTTACTCCACCAATATTAAATTAATTTTTACTCATCAGATATTAAAAACCATTAATCTACCAGTGATCATTTACTACATAGTCTGACCACAGGCAGTTATCACTGTAATTTATATTCCTATATGGTACTTAAATTGCTCTTACTCTTCACTTTTCTTTCCTGTAAGAGGTGGTGCTATACCTTCCTAATGATGAAAGATGTGGTAATGTAATATATTTTAAAGGGCAGTTTCTTGCCGTCATTCAGGCTGATACTTTTGTCTTTTATCTACATATCAAACTTTCACTGCCATTATAAGTATACTTAACATGTTGATATTAGGATATACTCTACTTCCTGTACAGTATACAGTATTTTAGTGTGGTTGATCTGAATTAGAGGAAAATAGTGTATTTCTTGTAGAAAACTGTTATCGTAGTAACCTAATGGAAACAAAATATTTACAATCATAAATTGATTATTTAATTTATGTTGTGGTTTTAAGCATTCATGGACTCTTTATTTATAGCATTGTCTCGAGAGTCGTACTCTAATGATCATTGACATACAGTATATATATAAAAAAAACTTTGTGGCATTCACAGTTTGTACTCCTGATAGTTTTGACAGCAGTCCAATGAAGAGGGTGTGATTACAGAGCTGTTTGGTATATTCATCTTCTGTTGTGTGTATTTTATTATCTTGGATTATGGAGCGCGGGGGGGAATGATTTAGTAGAGATTAGGGAGTGACGAGGAGATTCTGCTTGTTATACAATATTCTGGTAGTGTTAGCAGAGACAGTGATGAGGCTCAAACTTGGATACTACCACTGCACAAGCAAGTTTCCCATAATGTGATAAAGTTTGTTAATATTCCTGGATATATCACTCATTGGTTATACTTTTTTTTATTAACAAATGAGATTTTTTTTTTTTTTTTTTTTACATTGACAGAGACATAATTTAGGGTTCTGTAATTAAGGGAGTAATATAGTGTTGGTCCATTAAAGTGTCCTGACTCCTTCAAAGTATGCCAGGAAACAGGACTGTATTAACAAAATTAATGGTGAAGTATTGCTTGGAATACCATATTTTGGAGGAATCAGTTGCCCTATATTTACTAACAGTGTACCGTACTACCCCCATAACTAACAAATTCCAGGGCCATATCACCCAAGAAGCATTATAGAGATAACAAAGGAGTACAAAGATTAAACTATATGACAATTTTATTCATCCTTGTGATGCTGTTCTCAAACTGCTGCAGTTTGATGTGAATGATGTACTTTACTGTAGTAAGGAAATTAATTCTCTGCTATAATCAATTTATTTATTGTTGCAAAATTGGACTGTGTTTCTATATGATAGAGTACAGTATATGTCATATTTCTTGGTGCCCAACTTTATGCATTTAATATAGCAAGTCTGTGCACGCCTTTCAAAGCCGAACATGTCACACGGGATTGTTTCGGTGTATACACATGCATATCCAGCACAGTTATGCACACGAAGCCACATTGAAGAACCAGTAATAATATTTAGTTTATGTCTTAAAAAAAAGCCTTCAATGATTTAAACCTTTAATTCCTATTCAGTATTACCATACATTAACTTTATAGAAAATACAGTATTAAGCAAGAACATTACTGACCACTCATGAACTCCATTTCAGCTCATTTGAAACCATCTAACCCAGAAGTCGCCTTAACATTATTGTCAATAACGTTATATGACCTATATTATTTTACACAGAAGTTGCTAAGAGAATGGACCATTGAATTATAGTGAGATGTAGGTAGATTAAGCTAGCGATATCCGTAGGGTTGAGTTGGATAGACTGGTGTTCAGTAATAGCAACTTGTTGAGTGCTATCCTTCCACAGTGTGTGAGTGTGTGTGTGTGTGTGTGAGTGAGTGAATGTGTGTGTGTGTGTGTACATGTGTACATTAGAGAGAGAGAGAAGCAGAACAGTGACATCCATATTTTGTTGATCCAAAGACATTTTGAGTGTATGACCAGTTATTTTAAATGGGTCAGTTGAGCTGTACATGTAAGTTAAATAAATATTTTGTATAGTCATCTCGTTGTTTAATTAGATTTCAACTGCAGTATAATAATTATACAGTACAGTGTACCTATTATTTGATATTTGAAAAAAACAAGCTGTCACAGCAATACCCTATTTTAAGACAATAAATTACAATGAGATATCATCAACATGAAGTAAGCTGGGACCCATCTCCCATGTTCTCTGAAGGATGTCTTCCAAGTCTAGTGTGTCCATTTTTTAAGAACTCGGCCACTCCCTTTCAAATATTTTGTTCCACCTCTACTGAAATGCCTTCTCCCACTTTCTACGATGTATTCTTGGCCTAGGGTAGTCTTCTTTCATAAAAGAAATAAATCTTCTAAATCTATTTTCAAATGTTAAGCTTAATAAGGCATCAAACACTGTAAAACACCCTCGCTGGTGCCATAAAAGCAGAAGAATTCGAAATTTACCCTCGCATCCCTCTCTGGCTGGGTGCCAGTTCTGAATTCGTGACTGCGTGGTGGAGTTAACGATGGTCTCAGGCCTGGGCTTCGGCTAAGGGCTTCATGAAGTCTTATGTTCAATGTTGGTATTACAAAGTGTAGGTTAGAATGGATCGGTCCTGCTCATAATAGATAAGAAGAATGGATTCTCCATCTGAGTTAGCTCATACAGTATTTCACGTCCCATATTACAGTTTTTACTATTAGTTCTATATTTACCTTGAGTACAAACCTCAAGGCCCCCTCAACAATCGAAGTCACTTTTCTATAGTAACCCCACTCACCTTGTTGTTTTCTCTGAACTTTCCTAACCACTGGCCCTGGGGTAACTACCATAAAGTCATTATACCTTCTCTGACCTGTTCAAACCCTCCATGAGAAACGTTCTAGTGCAGCATGGATAGATAGTGCCATATCCCAGACAAACATTAATTCCCAGTCGTCCTTGCTGTCTCCCTGCAGTTACATCCTATAGAGTACATCACTGCTCTGATTTGCCGTCTTATTGAAGCTACGGGAGTAAATTAATATTATCATTACAACCATGGAGGTATAATCTAAGAGGAGGCGGCATGACGTCACAGAGGTGAAGCCAATTTTCTATTGGTCGGCTGTCCTCCCTACCCCCCATTGACTCAAAACAAACCTCAGCTCATCACGTCGGACCATCAATTTCACCAACATTCTATGCCATTGTTTAAGATAATGCTGGCGTGTTCAGCATATGGGTGTACCCAGAGAGACAGGAGTATTTCTACTACATTTCATATGTATGTTAAGAAAGTCATATAGAAAAATATACGACAGAAATTGACAAATCAACGAAGTGAATTTTATCACCTTCCTCGCACACCGCGACACGTACCCATGTCCTGTAGAATATTAATACTGTACACACAAAAACTGTAAAGCCAAGGCTATTATAGTGTTGTGATATTAACTATTAATGTATAACCTGACGTATATATAGCATTGACAGGGTTATAAAAGATAAACTGGCTCCATGGGGGGACCTATTTGTGCCTAAGTTAGGGTTGGCCTGAAGGATAACTCGAGTGTTGAGAGATTGTATTATGAATGTTTTAGCAAAAAAAAATTAATATAAAAAAAAAATTATATAAAAAAAAAATTATAAAAAAAAAATTATAAAAAAAAATATATAAAAAAAAATTATATAAAAAAAAAATTATATAAAAAAAAATATATATAAAAAAAAATTATATAAAAAAAATTATATAAAAAAAAATTATATAAAAAAAATTTATATAAATTTTTTTTTATATAAAAATATTTATATAAAAAAAAAAATATATAAAAAAAAATTATATAAAAAAAAAATATATAAAAAAAAATTATATAAAAAAAAATTATATAAAAAAAAATTATATAAAAAAAATTTATATAAAAAAAAATTATATAAAAAAATTTTTATATAAAAAAAAATTATATAATTTTTTTTATATATAATTTTGTGGTGTGGGTGGGGGTGGGGGCGTGGGGCGGGGTGAGCGAAGCGAGCAGCGCCGCAGGCAAAAGCACCCACGGCGTAGCCGTGGCTGACGAAAAAAATATATATAAAAAAAATATATATAAAAAAAAATTATATAAATTTTTTTTTATAAAAAAAAAATATATATAAAAAAAAAATTATATAATTTTTTTTTTATATATAAAACAAAATTTATATAAAAAAAAATTTATATAATTTTTTTTTTATATAAAATTTTGTTTATATAATTTTGTGGTGTGGGTGGGGGTGGTGGTGGTTGTGGTGGGGGGGTGGGGGCGTGGGGTAGGGGGGGGTGCGTGGGGTAGGGGTGTGGGTGTGGGTGGAGGCGTGGGGTAGGGGGGGGGGCGGGGGCGTGGGGTGGGGCTGGGGATGGGGGCGGGGGCGTGGGGTGGGGGTGGGTAGATACTTTATGTGGACATGATACGACATTAGCTCTCTATAACATAACTACGATACTGTACTTTCTTGTGTGGACATCAACTCTCTATAACATTACTCGCGACGGAGGAGTTGTAATAATCTTGGCTTCATTCACTGATATTGTTATTGTTTATATTTTCATGTCGTTCAATGTCTTCATGTAAGTATAGGCCTATATAGGTCAAGAGGTTACTGTTTACTGTCACTCTCATGCGTTTACGAGTTTCTGATAGTATGGTAGTGTGGTTATTGTGAGTGTGTATGATAGTGTAGCTGCGATAGTGTGTGTGGTAGTATGGCTGTAGTAGTTTGTATGTTAGTGGCTGCGGTGGTGTGTGTGGTAGTGTCTGGTAGTGTGGCAGTTGTAGTGTGTATGGGTGAGAGTGTGTGGTAGTGTGGCAGCAGCTGTAGTGTGAGTGTGTGTGTGTAAGTGTGGCAGTTGTAGTGTGTGTGTGGTAGTGTGGCAGCTGTAGTGTGTGTGTGGTAGTGTGGTAGCTATACAGTAGTGTGTGTGTGTGGTAGTGTGGCAGCTGTGCAGTAGTGCGTGTGGTAGTGTGTGTTTAGTAGTGTGTGTGTGGTAGTGTAACAGCTGTAGTGTGTGTGTGGTTGCGGTAGTGTGGCTGCGGCAGACCCCACATGGCGGTAGTATCGATGAACGGCGGTGGCAGCGGTTGGTGTGACGTCAGGGGCGAGGAGGAGGAGGGGGGGGGGGTAAGCACGCCTGTCCCCACACCTGCACTTTCCCACACCCACACCTGCACTCTCCCACACCCACACCTACACTCTCCCACACCCACACCTACACTTTCCCACACCCACACCTACACTCTCCCAAACCCACACACTACAGTTTCCCACGCTCACATCTTTCCCACACTTACAACCTAAACCTATATATCCTACTCTTTCTCAAACCCACCACTCCTGCATCTTCCTCCTCACAAACACACACACACATACATCTTTCCTACATCAGTAACTAGCTGGACTTTTCCCACGCTTATTTACAACCCAAACCTACTCTTTCTCAAACCAACCATCCCTATAATATCTTCCTTCACTCACTTTGGTTATTCGATTTCTGACATGCATAAACAAACTATGCCTGTCCATTCTAGACACATTGAAAACACCTTTATATCTCACTCACTCATAAACACTAAATAAGAACCTTTGGTCATATACACATCTATCTATACAACATTGAAGACACCTTTATATCTCACTCACTCACTCACTCATAAACACTAAATAATCACCGTCTGTCATCTACACATCTATCTATCTATCTATACAACCTTGATGGCACCGAGGACCGACCACCAACACCACAACAAAAGGACCTCCAATCATACATTTTAAGCTGGACTCCCGTTTGTGTAATATTTATGTCGACCCACCCGGATGAACCGAAATGTCAGAGCTCACCGAAGTGGACGTCAACCAACCACCCACACACACACACACACACAACCAGCAAACCAACTATTCATCTACCTATTACATCATGTACCCACCCACCTACACACACACCTATTACACCATCCATCCATCCACCTACCCACACACTCATTATACCATCCACCTAACCATCCACCCATTACAATATCTACCCATCCACCTAACTATCCACCCATTACATCACCCACCCACCCACCTATTACATCATCCACCTATTTTATACCATCCCTCCCTCCATCCAGTCAGCCAACCAGCCTCGTACCATTAATGCCTCTATTGTATTGTACAGGTTAGATAGGCGAGATAGTAATCTTTTAAAAACTTTTATATTTATATTTTCTACTAGTTTTGGGGGTTTTGGGGGGTGCAGGAGTAGGGGGACAGGCTTGGGGTGGGTAACAAACCTGTCCCCTATTCCTGCACCCCCCTAGCCCCCCCCCCAAGCCTGTCCCCATACTCCCGCAACCCGTAAAACTCCCCCTAAGCCTGCCCCCATACTCCCGCACCCCCTAGAAAAAAAACTAAGCCTGTCCCACTACTCCCGCACCACTTAAAACCCCCCTAAGCCTGTCCCCTATTCCCGCACCCCCTTAAAGGAATAATAATTGATAAGGAGACTTTCCCCAATTCCCCAACGACAACAAAATTTGACCCCCTTAATAAATTCGGCGAAATTTATCATTGTTTATTATTTATTATTGGCAAGACCCCAACGTGTGTGCATGGGCGAATTTTGAAACAGGTCTGAGTAGGATAGTGTTTGCATGACGAATTTTGAGACAGTTATGAGTAGGATAGTGTGTGCATGACGAATTTTGAGACAGTTATGAGTAAGATAGTGTGTGCATGACGAATTTTGAGACAGGTCTGAGTAGGATAGTGTGTGCATGGCAAATTTTGATACCGTAGTGAGTAGTGTGGTGTAATAATGAGTAATGTGGTGTGTGCATGAAGAATGATGAGACAGTTATGAGTAATGTGGTGTGTGTGTGTGTGTGTGTGTGTGTGTGTGTGTGTGTGTGTGTGTGTGTGTGTTCATGACCAGGTGAGCGTCTACCTACCTATTGTTCCCGTCTTAGCACCAACAACATCCAAGATAATACTGTCACATACTCGTAAAGGTGTGTGTGTGTGTATGTGTAGGAGAGAGAGAGAGAGAGAGAGAGAGAGAGAGAGAGAGAGAGAGAGAGAGAGAGAGAGAGAGAGAGAGAGAGAGAGAGAGAGAGAGAGAGAGAGAGAGAGAGAGAGAGAGAGAGAGAGAGAGTGCGTGTGTGTATGTGTGTGTGTGTTTTATAGATGTGTTTTGGCACCCTTACGTATCCGAGCCACTCCCTTTCAATAATATTCTTCAACATTCCCTCCTCTCCTTAATTCTCCCTTCTATACTACAGGGTCTTCCAAGCCTGTGTGTCAAGACCAATAGACTACTGTTGTATTCTATTGGTCCTTGGCCTCTGAGTGCAGTCGTCTTGATTCCTCTTCAACTCCACCACTACACATCTTCACATTGGGTCAAGTGTAGTGTTGTATAGTGTAGTGTTGTATAGTGTAGTGTAGTGTAGTGTAGTGTGGAGAACAGCTAGAGGTGTAGTGTTGTGTGGTGGTCTGGTCTGGTCTGGTGTAGTGTAGTGGGTGTGGTGATGGTCTTTTGTAGTGTAGTGGTGTTTGGTTGTGGCTGTGGTGGTGGTCTGGTCTGGTCTGGTGTAGTATAGTGTTGTGTTGTGTGGTGTCTGTGATAGTGGTCTGGTCTGGTCTGGTGTAGTGTTGTGGGTGTAGTGGTGGGCTGGTGTAGTGTTGTGTGGTGTCTGTGGTAGTGGTCTGGTGTAGTGTAGCGTTGTGTAATGTAGTGTGGTGTCTGTGGTGGTGGTCTGGTCTGGTGGTGACATTTGGTCGCTGTGGAGAAAGTAATTGATAACAGGCTGTTAGTGCTGTATGCTGACCCCTCCTCCCTCCCTCCCTCCCTTCATTCCTTTCCCTATTTTGCTTCCCCTTACCTCCCTACTTTTCTTTCCTCCTTTCCCTTCTCAAACCTTCTTCCTCCCCTTCCCAGACATTCCTTCCCCTCATCTCCCTTCTTTTCTTTCCTCTTTTCCTTTCTCAAACCTGCTTCCTTCCCTCCCTTCATTCCTTCCCCATACCTCCCTTCTTTTCTTTCCTCCATTCCCTTCTCAAACCATCTTCCTTCCCTTCCCAGATCTTCCTCTTAAATTCTTCTTCTGTCCCCTCCTTTCCCGATACTCGACCCTTTTCATCCTTAATTGTTCTGCATGCTGTCTCTTCCTATCCCTCTCCTCCACTCTTTTTTTGTCTCCTTTATTATCTTTCTTTTCCTATCAAACCCCAATTTTTCCTGCTTTGCCTGTTCCCTCCTTTCCCTCTGCTTTACCCTTATGTTTCCTTTATCTTCCTATCCCTTTCAATTCTTCTGCTGTTCCTTCCTTTCTTTTTCCTTTCTGCCTTGTCTCCATCACTCAATTCCTCCCTTCTCTCTTTATTTCCTTTTCAGTCATATATTTTCCTTCTCTACTATCTCTCTCTTTGTCCCAAGTTCGTTTTTCCTCCATTTCACGCCCTCATTCCCCCATCCCTTCCATTCTATTTCCCACCCTTTTCTTTCCATCCCATTCCTACACCCATTTTACCACAAACTTTTTTTTTCCTAGTTTTCTCTCTTCTGTTTTTCCTCTACTTTCGACCCCTATCTATCTATTTTTGTTTTGTTTATCATCCCATTTATTTATTTCCCTTTCCTTCTGTTCTTCACTCCTCCTCTCGTCCACCTTTTTCTTCTCTCTCCCTCTCTTCCTTTCTACCTCCATCTACCTGTTTTTACTTTGGATATCTACCCCCTCTCCCATTTCTTGTGTCACCCTTATCTTTATCCTTTATTCCTCCTCTTGTCTATACCTTTCCCTCCTTCACTCCCTCAGGAAATCTTAAGGCTAGCTCTTCACAGACCTCTCTCTCTCTCTCTCTCTCTCTCTCTCTCTCTGTACCGTTTTGTCTATATTTGCTTATTTATCTCTACAAGCACTGGGCTTCGCCCACCACGGCTACGCCGTGGGTGCTTTTGCCTGCGGCGCTGCTCGCTCAACTCGCACCTCACTGCGCTCGGCCCCCTCTCGCCGCTCTCTTCGCTCGCCGCATTCCCCGTCATTTTTTAATAATTAGTTTTTTTAATCGTTTTTTTAATATTATATATTTTTTTTAATTATTTATTTTTTATTATTATTTTTTTCTAATAATTAACTTTTTTTATTATTATTATTATTTTTTATTCATTTTTTTTTATTTTATTTTTTATTCGTCGTCGCCGCCGCCGCCCCGCCACCGCCGCCGCCACCGCCCCACCGCTGCCGCCCCGCCGCCGCCGCCCTGCCGCCGCCCCGCCGCCGCTGCCGCCGCCGCCGCCGCCGCCGCCGCCGCCGCCGCCGCCGCCGCCGTTTTTTAATAATTTGTTTTTTTAATAATACATTTTTTTTTTTTTTTTTTTAAATAATTATCTTTTTATTATTATTATTATTATTATTATTATTATTATCATTATTGCATTTTTTTTTTTTTTATTCGTCGTCGCCGCCGCCGCCCTGCCGCCCTGCCGCCGCCCCGCCGCCGCCGCCACCCCGCCGCCGCCCCGCCGCCGCCGCCCCGCCGCTGCCGCCGCCCCGCCGCCGCCGCCCCGCCATGTTTACAGACATGTTTACATGTCTGTGTGTTTGTGTATCGTTTCTGGTGCTTGTAATATTTCTTATATGTTACTGTACTGTATATTCTTTCACTGAACACTAACATACAAAAGATCAGAACTGTGCTTTTGTTAGATTTTCTGTTCTGTAAAGCGTTCTTATGGGCAATGGTATGTACAGTGTTCATTAGTAAATCTGGAGCAAATGTATTCCTTCAAACTATAATTATCAAGCAACAGTCCATTTTTATTTGTATTTAATCTCATCCTCTTTATTGGCATACTTTGGAGGAATCAAAGTGATTTATTCATCCTTTTTATTGGCATACTTTGGAGGAATCAAAGTGCTTTATTCATCCTCTTTATTAGTATATTTTGGAGGAATCAAAGTGCTTTATTGTACCAAAAGTATAATACCGTCTTAAGTCTGCTTGCTCTCTGTCACGAATTTTTTATAAGGTTTATAATTATTAAGAATAGCTAGTGTTCTGGGGTTCTGAGGTTCTACGAATTGGGTGGGGTGGGGGGTGGGGTGTCATCCTCGCCTTTACCACCCCCCTCCCTCCACCCCAGCTACCCCCCCCCCCCCTCGCACCACATTTTATAACCCCCTCCAAATTGACCCGAAGAATTTTTTGCTCGAGTTGCACTAAATTCATAATATTTTTGTAGCTGCCTAGAGATTACACAGGCAAATATTCATTCAAACATTTCAGTCTCTGTGTTAAAAAAACAGATTATTTTTTTGTATACATATGGCTATAAACTTTCATAGGCATGTTTCTTATAGAGTGAATTGGTTATATACGTCAAGACAATAGAATAAGTACACATACTATAATTATATACATAAAATAATAATTCGTACCTGTTATTATTATTATTATTATTATTATTATTATTTTTAACCATTATTATTATTATTATTATTATTATCATTATTTTTTTTTTACCATTATTATTATTATTATTATTTTATATATAACCATTATTATTATTATTATTATTATTAATATTATTATTATTGTTATTATTATTATTATTTTATAACAATTATTATTATTATTATTATTATTATTATTATTATTATTATTATTATTATTATTATTATTATTATTAATATAATTATTATTATTTTTTTTTTAATTATTATTATTGTTATTATTATTATTTATTTATATATTTGATTACAACAGCTGTTCAAACTGATGTCCTTTCTACTCAGCACATTTTTCACACTGTCAGTTACCAAGTGACATATTAATTGACGTAATATCTGATTAATTATCTCAGCCAGGCGGGGGAAATAAGTCGTTGATGTTAATATTATCTCTTCTTCAGATGATGAGGATGATGACTTCACCTATGTTGAAAATATCACTAAACGTAGCTAGAAATATCGATTACTTAATTCAGATCAGCTGGAAATAACACTATGTAAAGTTAGAAATAAAACATCATGGATATCACTCCGGAAATATCGCTAATCTCGGCTGGAAATATCGAGTAAGATCGTCTGGAAATAACGCTATTCAAGGTTAGAAATCGTGGATATCACTCCGGAAATATCGTTTATCCCGGCTGGAAATATCTCCCCTGTGCGATGGTGTCTCCTTATTTATTCGTACACGTATGACTGTAGCGGGAGGGTCAGTGTCTGTGTACGTCTCCCACCTGTTATTTATATTTCACGGACGTATAAATGAAAATATATGACCAATCCTCCCTCCTTCCTCTTCCCCTCCTGTGTGTTTAGGTTTGTAGCCGAATTTGTTGGTCTTCGACGCTGTCCGGAGGGCGAAGTGGATAAATTTGGGTTCCTGCCTTCAAAATCATATAGCCTAGCCTAGCTGCACATTACGTTTCTGCTGCAAATAGTTCTCCAGAATTCCGATCTTTCCGATGGTATAATTATTATTCTATTTGGGTCTGATGAGTGCCGTACACCTGTCAAACAAACAAAGTCATCCTTTTTATTCATGAGATGTGTGTGTGTGTGTGTGTGTGTGTGGAGTGTTTACCGAGGTGTGTATGTTTATGTGTGGATGTGTGCGCATGTGTTCTAGTGGTTGATATAGCCTCAATATGTTTTATCAGTGTCACATGAATGGATCTCCAAATTTGGAAGCTGGTCAGATCGATTTGCCTGGACGCCACTGATATCGATAGAATATTGCCAGTGAAGATAATCTGCACTGAATATTATACTCGAGAAGAAGCCAATAAGACATTTATTTTTCCCATGTGTTGATCATTCTTTGAGGTTTTTAGTGATTTTTTCGTGCATCAATCATTATTTTTACTCTCTATTATTGAATGGATAAATATGAGTTACCCATTAAGGAATCAAATATTATTAACAATATGCATAAATTTATGTGTTCTTCATCTATTGACGAGCTTTAAAAGAAAACGTGCTTGGTGGCTCGGTGGAGGCGGCCTTGCAAAATAGCTGATCCCCCACCCAGGACTTGTCGACAATCCCCCCCACAGGTGTAACTTGGGCTTGGGGGGGAAAAAGACACAAAAGAAAAAAAAGGAATGATGAAATTTTTGTTCTCTTTGATCCGGGAGAGTTTTGTCGTGCAGTGAAGCTTATTTTTGAGAAAGAGTGATGATGGTAAAGAGCGAAGAAGTGAAACAAGTCCCCATCGAGAGATTGTGTGTGCTGTGGCTTGTATTAATGTTTACATGATCGTTTGCGGAGGTTGATCAAAGTGACAAGACATTATATTTATCTAATTTTTCGGACTCTCCTTACCTGAGCTGCTAAAGGTGAGTACTGTTTATGATCTTGTAACTCTAAAGGTGATATTAAAACAGTATAGTGCAATATATTAATGTGTTTGTTAGTGAAAATGAAACTTAAGGACAGTAACTACGATACGTAACCAAGAACATTTATAATTTATAATAATGTTTAGAATGGCGTCGTATAGCAGGACTACGGATGCACTACAAACTAAAGCCATCGTATCGGTACCGTGTCATAGTCAACACTAGGGATATTCTTGCATACGGCCCTGAAAATCATTGAACTAAAGTTATTCGACAATACTTATAATATACCGGCTGAGGTTACAGTAAAATATTAATATTTGTGCTCGTTCAGTCAGGATAGAATTCACAGCCTCGTTGGGGTATAATAAAACTGGAGCACTACACTACACCAAGGTTAAGACAGTGTATTGTAAGTTAGTGTAGTGTAGTGCAAAAGACTACACTACACTACAGAAACCCCAGTGTCCTTGTTTGCTTACGGATGGTGTGGTGGTGGTGGGAGGGGACGGGGGAATGAAAATATATATCGCAGATGAAAGTTTTGTTTACGTTTTAAACTCGTATTGATTGTATGAAGAACATTTTTTTGGTCGCATTTTTACCAATAACATGCCTTTGGTCTCTCAAGTGGACAGATGAAACGAGGAAGTCGGTAAATAGTGAAAATATTTACACTTTGCCACGACAGGATTTCAAAGTAAAAATATATATATATTTTCTACAGTAGTAGTTTATACTGTGATTTAAGTTACTTACACCGTTGTTTCTTTAGAAATGGCTTTGTTATGATGATGCCCCCCCACCTATGAAAGAACCGGGGGGGGGGGGGGGGGGGGGCTTGGAGGAAATTGGGGATTTGGGCGAGTGAGAAACATATAATTGAACACGTTTGCCTTTGATATTTTTTATGATAACCAGCCATAAAACACACTGTAGACTGTACTTTACGTATAAGATGTAGCCCAAGTAGTGTTATAACGCATTTACATGCGAAAGTTACAATAAATGGTGAAATGTTTGGAATAATAACAGTATGATTTTCGAAATCTCATAGTGGCAACTTGAAAAATTATATCCCCCAACTTTCATTAGATTATTTAAAAATATATATGTATATGGACTTTAGTTAGAGAGCTATAGCTTTGGCATGAGGTTAGCTAGGCAGCGGTAACCCGTGTGTGTACCAGGCAGGGTGAATTTGGGTTAGTCTAAATTAGGTTAAAGTCGATATGCCCATATAGGCTCGTGTTGTACCAGGCAACATTAGAGTATATTAACCTGGATTACGTGTAGGTTACTATAGGATAGGAGTAATTACACCGTATTAGGGTACCGGTACTCTAAACTATAGGGTAGGATTAATTTAGATTGTATTAGGTTACTGTAGACTAGGATAAGATAAATTAGACTGGATTTGGTTAGGTTAGGTTAACGTAAACTAGGATAGGATAAATTAGACTGGATTTGGTTAGGTTAGGTTAGGTTAGGTTACCGTAAACTAGGATAGGATAGATGAGACAGGATTAGGTGATCGTAACTTTGATAAGATAGATTTGATTGGATTAGGTTACCGTAAGCTTGAATAGAATAAACTAGACTGGATTAAGTTACCATAAATTAGAATAGGATAGATAAGACTGGATTAGGTTACGTTACATTATACTAGGATAGGATAGATTAGATTAGGTTACGTTACATTATACTAGGATAGGATAGATTAGATTAGGTTCCGTTACATTATACTAGGATAGGATAGATTAGATTAGGTTACGTTACATTATACTAGGATAGGATAGATTAGATTAGGATTGAAACAAGAAGGGATGCTATAGTTTAGGGGAAGTGTTGGTGAAGGATTTAATTGAATGTACGGTAGGCTATTTCCATCCACTTCCTATATAGCCGACGCATTTGTCATGGATGTGGAGGATGGGGGCAAAAGTTAGGGAGGGATGGAGGGAGGGATGAGATGTGAAGGATTAGGATACGAGACGACCTAAGGGGATGAGGATGACGCAATAGTTAAGGGTGGATGTAGGGTGATGGCATGGAAGGGTGAGGATACAAAAAGTGAGTGAAAATGAGAGTTGCGGAATGATGATGACGGTGACAAAGAAAATTATGAACGCAAGCAAATAAGGGTGAGAGACGTGAGTGAGGACTGGTAGATGGGTGACCATGAGTTTTATAGTAGGTTGGGGATGAGTTGTTTGTGAGGGTAGCAAAGGTTTACCGTATGTTCGGGAATGAAGGGAATGGGGAGGAGACCGAGAGTAAGAGGGATGGGGTGGGGGGAGTACAGAGGATGAGGAGGGGAGTTAGGGAGCGTGTATGAAACCTGCTGATGGCTTCTGATTCCTCCTGACTATGCCACGAAACAAGCAAACAAGCTCCTTTAATGTAAGTGGTGTTTCGTGGCAATGTTTGAAGGACTCGCTAACCTCCAATTTTCTGACTACATCACGGGGGTCCAAAATAAAGGTATCGAAAAGTGAGGGTAAGCAGAGAGGTGTGAGGTGTGTTGTGCTATGAAGGAATGTAGGAAATGGGGAGCAGTTCGTGGGTTAGGGGGGAGGAGTTCGTGGATAAGGGGGGTAGTGGGTTAGGTGGGAGGAGTTCGTGGGTAAAGGGGGTAGGCATGGAGCTCCATGGGGGTAGGCTACAGACATGCAGGGGTGTGAGGGAGGAAGGGAAGGAGGGGAGGGGGGGTTGTTGACGTGCTGGTAAAGGGGTGGGAGAGGTGGGGCTGAATTCTGGATGTGAGTGTGAGGAGGGTGAGGGTGATGGAGAAGTGAGAGAGAGAGAGAGAAGAGAGAGAGAGAGAGGGGGAGGGAGGGGGGCAAGGGTAAGGGTGAGGTACCGAATGAGGGTGATGGTGTAGGCAAGGCATGGATGATGGTGAGGGATGGTGAGGGTTGGATGAAATTAAGAGACCGGTGTTGGTATGTGGATGACGATAATGAGGAATGGGGACAGAATTAAATTGATATAATAAAGGACATCAAACAACAACAGAGCCATTGGTCTTTGCGAATAACAAAAAATATATAACACCTAAAACAACAACAATAACAACAACATATCTATTTGTCCTTGCGAGGTAAATAAAAAAGAATATAGGGACTTCAAACAACAACAACAGCAACATATATATTGGTCCTAGGGAGATTGTTAAAATGGTAAATAACCTATAAGTGTAACTGAGGGATATTATAGTGAATAAGAAGAAAAAGGTTCCTCCCCTCCCACTACATCCTCCTTGGATGTCAATGTGGAATGAATCATGAGTGGAATGAGTGACGAAAAATGAGGGAAGTGAGAGTGAGGGAGAGAGGAATAAGGGGAGGTGACTGATGAGGGAATGTATGAGAAGAATGAGTGAGGTGGGGGTAGGGAGAGATGAGGGAGTTAGATGAGGAAATGAGTGAGATGAGGGGATGAGATGTGAGGGGGAGAATGAGGTGAGGGCATGAAGAATGAGGGGGTAAGTGAGGTGAGGGGATGAGATGTGAGGGGGTGAGTGAGGTGCGGGGGTGAGGGGGTGAGTGAGGTGCGGGGGTGAGGAGTGAGGGGGTGAGTGAAGTGGGGGGAATGAGGAGGGGGGGGCAGCAACAGGTGTCATGAGGTTGTTACCAAGATGGACGGGTGGGAAGGGGGAGGGGACGCGGGGTGAAGGGGGGTGAGTGGGGGCAGCGCGGCGGGGGGTCGAGGGGGGAGGGGATAGGGTGGTGGTGGGTGTCGGTAACGAGTAGTTAGCGCGGGTGGCGGCGGCGGCGGGCGGGGGTCGCGGCCGTATCGTCCACAGTCGCGCCGTCACCGTCTCGCCGAGCGGCCGTCGCACTCTCCGCTGACGATCTCACGCCACCTTCGCCTGCAGCACCGCCCGCCAGCACTCCGCCCACGGTGAGTACCCCCGCACGCCCGCCCGCGCTGCACAGTACAGGCGGCCTTGAGAGCGCCAGTGTTGTGGTGGTCATGACTGTGATGTTGTGGTGGAGCACGCGGCCTCAGTGTTGTGTTGTGTTGTGTTGCGTTGTGGTGTAGTGTGGTGGTAGTGGTAGTGGTGCAGCACGCGGTCACTCCCTGGCTGGCTCACTACTCCTCGTCCTGTGGTGGTGGTGGAGTAGTACATGACGACACTGTGATGGTGGGGGAGGAGGTGATGCTGCTGCTGATGTCATTGCTTTGGTGTTGTGTGGTATGATGTGATGAGGCGACTGAAGGTGATAACAACATTAGTATTATTATAGTGATGATGTTTATGTTTGTAGTGACGTGGTGGTGGCACTGGTGGTGATAGCGTAGTGGAGTAGATTAGAGTGGAGTGGAGTGGAGTGGTGGAGCAGCAACACGAGGCGCGGGTGGACAACTGGCATCAGCTCCGCCACCACCGACAGAAATAACTTGTTTGGATGTAACCTGCAGCTGGTGTCAACAAGTGAGCCCCTGCCTGCCTGCCTGCCTGCCTGCCTACTTGGCCACTCACCCTCCCTCCCTCCCTCACTCACTCACTCGCTCCACTCGACCAACATCACCCAAACTTAAAACTCGACCACCATCACTGTCCATCACACACACACACGCACACACACCACACTTTTTCTGGTCCTCATTGCCCACGTTTACCCGCACCGGCACTTGATTGACTAACCATCCTCCCTCCTTCACCCACACCTTACACATCCCAGAATCTCACCCACACCCTGCACTCAGCCGTCACCACTCACCCTGCACTTGACTGGCCGGCGTTACCAAAGTCCTTCACCCTCCACTGAGCCACAATCACCCACTTTGGTACTGAAATATCCAACTACTATTATACCGTATAAAATATAAACTTTACATTCTACTGCAACGTCATCACTCGTCCTCACCCAACCAACCAGCTACTCACTCACTCACCCAACCAGCTACTCACTCACTCACCCAGCCAGCTACTCACTCACTCACCCACCCAGCCAGCTACTCACTCACTCACTCTCCTTCATCCGGTACTTGGTGGTTGGTTCCTTCTCACATAACAACGTCCTTCGCTCAGTACAGGTCCTACAGTCCCCCCCCCTGACCAACTGTATGTATGTATACTGTACTTACCCAGTCCTTACCATCCCCCTCCTCTCCGTCCCTCCCTCCCCAGCCTCACATCTTGATTCTGTCATTCTTCCCTCTCTCACCCTGCCTCCCCCCCCCAACGCCCACTCTCTCACCCTGCCTCACTCCCCCCTTCTCTCCCTGCCTCCTCCCGCCCTCTCTCCCCAACGCCCACTCTCCCACCCTGTCTTCCTTCAACTTGAATCCACTCCCCACACTGACACCCTTCACCCCTGTCCCCTCACTCACCCTGTTTCCTCTCCCCCCACCCTGTTTCCTCTCCCCCACCGTAGCTTCCTACCCCTCACCCTAATCTAACTCCCTCCTACCAGCCCCCTAACTCTAATCTAACCCTATCATCATCCTTGACCTGCCCCCCCCACCCCCATACATACCCATATTTTTATGAGCCCTGAAACCTCCCTAACTTTGACCTTCCGTACCCTGACATATCCTTTATCCTGACACACACACACACACACACACACACATTATTATTAGTATACACACACATACATACACACACCTTCACCCGTAATAATAATCACTTGTCATCTTCTCCCGTCTGATCTTCTACATTCATCCATCATACAACTGTCATCACCCACCCCCTCCCCCCCTCATCCTCCTCCCTCCCCCCCTCATCCCCCCCCTTCCCTCACTTCACCTGTCTCATTCATCCGTCATGTTCACCCGTCACCCCTGTAGAGTCCTAACCTAATCCCCCCTCCTCCCTCACCCTCCTTATTACATCCTTCTTATCCCCTCAAACCCCCTACAACCCCCTTCCTTCCTTACCCCTCCGATTTCCCCTCATCCGTTCCCCTAGATTTCCCCTCCTTTCCCCCTAGATATCCCCTCCTTCCCTAGATTTCCCCTCTTTCCCTTCCTTTCCTCAAATTTTCCCTCTTTTTTTCCCTCAGATTTCCCCTCCTCCTTTCCCCTGACTTCTCCAAATCTCCCCTTCTTCCCTTTCATACATTTTCCCATCCACATCCCCAACCCCCCCAATCCCCCATCTCATACTCCCATAACCCACCCACCCACCCACCACTTCTCCCCCCCTTCACTTCTCTCTCCTTAAATAACCCCACCCCCTTCCCCCCTTCACTTCTCTCCTCCACCCCCCTTCCCTTGCCTGAGGCACCCTTTACCGCATACCACATCGCACTTCATCCCTTCATTCCTATTAGTCATCCCATTATGACAACCTGTTTACCATTTATTACAACTTAAAAGGGAATCACCTATGTTGATATTTTGTTTTTATTATTATTATTGATTGTTGTTTTGTTGTCATCAGTCTTTTTGTTTGTTTTTACTCTTTGCTTCCATTTCCCTTCTCCCTTTACTCTTTCTCCTTTCCCTTTCCTTTGTCGTGTCTTTACTTTTCTCCTTGTCTCATCCTGCCCTGCCTGCTGTCCTCCCCCTCCATATTTTTCCCCGTCCCCCTCCCCTTCCTCCTCTTTTCCACTTTCATTAGTTCCCCTTGTCCTCTCTCTCTCTCTCTCTCTCTCTCTCTCTCTCTCTCTCTCTCTCTCTCCTCTCTCTCTCTCTCTCTCTCTCTCTCTCTCTCTCTCTCTCTCTCTCTCTCTCTCTCTCTCTCTCTCTCATCTCTCTCTCTCTCTCTCTCTCTCTCTCTCTCTCTCTGTCTGTCTGTCTGTCTGTCCTCTGTTGTCCTTTTTCTTTCGTTTATCATATTCTATCCAGCTTCCTGACAATTCCACTAAAAAGGGAAGTCGACTAAGATTGTTGACGAAACGAAGCTAAGAAAATTTAGCCCCGTATGTGTAGGTGATAAGACAGAGCCTTGAGGAACAACACTGTCGATATACTGTAAATAAAGAGCCTTGGGGGAAAGAGCAATGACCTTCTACAGTACCAACACTGTACACTCGACGACACTATATACAGTAACAACCACGGTAACAACTATCTATGGAAAGCCAGGGCCCAGAAAGGAAAACCCGAGATAATAAAAGTTTGTGCAAAGGGGAGGATAGAGACAGAAAATAAAATGAGGGTTGCCTATATAGCTTTATAATTAAAGGTTTGTGCCAGAGCCTATCAAAAAGATACTCGTTCTGTATGTTCAGTGCAACAGTAAACATTTTCACCCGCAAGTTCCGAATAAAATGATGACCATGAAAAGAGGGTTAGGCTTATTTGCGTGGTTGGTTAGTGTGTGTGTGTGTGTGTGTGGTTTCAGGAAAGTGTGTGTGTGTGTGTGTGGAGTTACAGGAAAGTGTGTGTGTGTGTGTGTGGAGTTACAGGAAAGTGTGTGTGTGTGTGTGGAGTTACAGGAAAGTGTGTGTGTGTGTTGAGGGAGATTGTGTGTGGTACAGGAAAGAGAGTGTAATTCGGGAGTTTTTTTTTTTGTGTGTGTGTGTTTGGTGTACGAGGGAGTGCGTGTAAAGCTTCCGCTAGAGTGTGAGTGCGTGTGGAGGTTGAGGAAGGGAGAGTTGAGTGTGGGAATGAGGTTTGAGTGTGCGAGTGTACATGGTGTAGATGTAGAATTGAGTGGGTATGTGCGTGTGTGCGTCATTGAGTGCGTTTCTGTGGTGCAGGCGGGAGAGCGAATGTGTGTGGGGTCCGGTGTGGGGGGAAGGGGTGGGGGGTGGGGCTGATGGGGGGTGACCTTGGGGTGGCCAGCCTAAGTAACGGCACCGACCATGACGCTCTGGAGATGGTCGTAACCCCCCCCTCCCTCCCCCCTATTCCTTTTACATCCCCCCTCCTACCCTGTCTCCCTTCCTCCCTCCCTTCTACCCTGACTCCCATTCCCTTCACCTCATCGCCCCTTCCCTTCCCCTCCCTTCACCTCACTTCCCCTCCCCTCCTACCCTCCCTTGCCTTGCCACCCTGACTCTCCTTCCCTTTACCTCACCTCCCTTACTACCCTGACTCTCCTCTTTACCTCACTCCCTTCCCTACCACTCACTATCCTTCCTACCACTCCCTTCCATCACTCCCCACTCTCCACGCATACTCAGCTTCCCAGACCACCCTCCCTCCCCCTCCCTCCCTCCTTTGCCTGCTATCCGTCCAGCCCCTCACCCTTGCCTTACCCCCCAGCCCCCTCCCCCTCATTGCCTTACCCACCTACCTTCCCCCTTGCCTGTTCAACGTCTCCTCTTGCTTGATCAACCTCATACTCTCCTCTCTCCTTCTGCCCCCTTTGTCCAGAGTCCCTCCCTTTCCCCAGCATCCCGCCCCTCCTCCCCCCTCCCGTCCCCCCCCCGCCAACACACAGTTACTGGCATCCCTCTTCCCTCTCCTCTCCCTCTCCCCCTCCCTCCCCAACTTGTAACTTCTCCCTTTCCCCTTTTGCCTTTCTCATAATTCTCACCGATCGTGTTCCCCTTCCCTTCCCTTCACTTCTCTTTCTCTCTTGCCTCCTCCTACCCTTCTATTTTGCTTCCACTCTCCCTCCCCTCACCCCCCCCCTCCATCCCTCCTTCATCATTCTCTCACTGTAGGGCCGTGTTTTCCCCCTTCACCCCCTCTTCATCCCTCCACTTTCTGACCCCCTCTCCATCCCTCATCTTTCTGACCTCCTCTCCATCCCTCCTCTCTCCTGACCTTGTCCCCATCCCCACTCCAAAACCCCTCCTTCTCCATCCTGACACCTCCATCCACACTCCCAAACACCTCATACTCTTCCTCTCATCCTCATCCTATCCCCCTCCATCGCCCCTCCAAAAGCCCTCATCCTCCTCTCCTTGACACGTCCCCTCATCATTCCCCTCCCTCCACCCCTCACTCTTCCTCCTTTCAATTCACCTCCCCACTCCCTCACCCGCAGTATCTCTCTACCTTCCTGCTAGTGTCCTTGGGTTGGGTGATTCGGGAGACTGCGTAAGTGTGTGTGTGTGAGAGAGAGAGAGAGAGAGAGAGAGAGAGAGAGAGAGAGAGAGAGATCAACTATTATACCGTCCAACATACAGTAGTGTACAACTAAGCATCGTAATATACTGCAAACAATAAATACTGTACTAAAAAACATATGAACATTGGTGGTGTGTAGTTCGAGGAAAGACGAGCCTAATCTCAGCCTCCTTTCCTACCCCTTCAGTCACTTTTGGCATTGTTGTAGTTGGAGAAAAATCTGTAGCGGCGACGACCTTCCACATGTTTGCCTTGGGCTGATAAAACAAAGAAAAATTGGAACCTGAATAAGTTACTAAAGAATTATTATACAGAACTTTGGTGGCTCTTTAATAACTCGGAGGGGGGGGGATACAAGTACAGTACGTGGTAGGAAGTAGGCTTGTTGAGCAGTTACTGGCCAGGATGTGAAGAAAAAATGGACAAGTTCTAGGTAGTTAGTTACATGAACGAATTGAAGACTGTGAGTATCAAGACAGGCCATGGTCAGTATACTACGTGTCAGGAATCTAGTCGGGATTAATATATGCCATTGAGCTACACACACTGATGTTGTCGACCTTTGAGAAGCCAAGCAACATCTCTCTCTGTGTTTTTTTTTGTGTGTTTTTTTGTATGTAGTCTCTAGTTGTAAGAAATCCTCAGTCACTCAGTCATTAACGTGTGATTAAACCAGACAACTCTGAATGAATAATTACAACATGGCAGGGTTTTTTTTTCGACCCTCTTTCCTAGACAAGTTTCGTATATTCCCAGTCATTTTTAGATGGATATTTTCAGTCGTTCCTTTTTATTAGTATGATTTAGTATTGTGAATAATATCAGGTCTGTGATATTCGGAGTCATTATTGAATGTGTTGTTGTGCTTTGCTTTCGTCGTCTCATTTATTTATCTTCTCTCTGATGTTTAACATTGTCCTTGGTGCTTGACTACTACTTGACGTTTAGGTTTGGTTGTGTGTGTGTGTGTGGCTGGTTGTGTGGGGAACCTGCATGGTGGGATCATCAGTTGCAGCAGTGGAGTGGTGATGCAAGAACGATTCAGGGAAGAGGGAGCGGGGGGAGCAAGGAAGGAGGCAGTGGGGGGCAAGGAAGGAGGCAGTGGGCGTACTCCGATAGTCGTGTTGCGGTTTCGTCCGAAGATTAAAAAGGTTAACTCGTGAAACATTATGAAAGTCCACATGATATAAGACGGAGTATTATACCTTGAAACGTTTAATTCGTCGTCTTAAGTTATCACAAAATTTCACGACACAACTATTGGCACATACTGAAAGCTGCAGTCGCTGAGTCGCGTTTTCTTCCACCCAACCAAGGAACTTCGTCGATCCAAGAGAATAAACATTTGCATCGCATGTACTGTATGTCTTGCTGTATGTAACCGTGATAATTATCCACTGTCGAACTTTCATGTCCGGGTTTGGCAAAGTTTTAAAAAAAGTGCTGTAAAGAAGTTTTCAGTACACGTTCGGTCACTCACACCACTGATCTCCTTCCTTCCTCCTTCTCCTCCTCCTTGTCCTCATTATCTCCAGACCAGTACGGTGCGGTGCGGTGCGGTGCGTGAACGTTATCTCCCCCTTGAATTTCGAGACATTTTCTGCAGTCTCGTGTTCATAATGGCAGTGTACACAATGCGTGCCTGCTGGAAGCTTCGTGTGTGTGTGTGTGTGTGTGTGTGTGTGTGTGTGACATTACAGCCTTACTGGATCTACACGTGCTGTCTCAAGGAATTATTGGCTCTAGATTTTACGACAAAAGAAAACTCCTTTATTTAAATGTTTCTGCTCATGCAATGTATGCCTCTGTCACTTTGTTTTACTTCATAGGTAAGGACATCATGGTTACGCCTCTCATGGATACGCCTCTCATAGATATCCCTCTCATAGATACCCCTCTCATGGATACGCCTCATTCATATCTCTCTCATGGATACGCCTCTCATTGATATCCCTCTCATGGATACGCCTCTCATTGATATCCCTCATGGATACCTAAACCTTGGTTACTTCATCACCAGAGAAGAATTAATGTTCAAATGAAAATGGTATCGAGGCAGGTAGGGCCAGAGGGGAATATTGAAATGAAGGGAAGGTCTTACACAAAGTCGATACATGACATTAACGACATTAGATTTACGACGAGATTTCGCTCCTGAAAGAATGTTGGAGGAGGGGAAGGAGGAGGAGGGGTGGAGGGGGAGGGGGAGGAGGAGGAGGGGGGAGGGGTACTGGGAGAAGAGGTGTGGTGGAGTGGCACAAGACGTTCCATCCTATTAATCAATGCAAATATCAGGGGAATAAAAACTCACTGTAACGCCTTCAAGATCCGGTTGGTCCTTAAAGGGTGTTGGGGGACTTTACAGACGATGGTATACTTTTGGTACATTTTAGAGCGCCTCGATTCCACCAAATTATCCCAGGAAACAAGGACCAGATGAACTAAAATAATGATGGTGGTCTGATGCTTGGATTAGTTTGGAGGAATCAGTTGCCTCAGATTTACCAACAGTGAACAGTGTAAAATTGTATACTGAAGGAGTTAAAAGTATTGAATCTAATAATCTCTTGTTTTTAAGGGGAGAGTATACTTTTGATAAATTGGAGTGCCTTGATTCCTCCAAAGTATGCCAGGAAACAGACCCAGATGAAGAAAAATAATGGTATCCTGTTGCTTGGAATAGTTTGGAGGAATCATAATCTCCAAAAATGTCATAACTATACCCTCCCCTTAATGAAGAGGATAGATGATGACAGTGATTGGTAGGCAAGGGAAAAAAAAAAGTATATAGTGGCCCAAATTAATAGTCTTGTTATTATCATTTTATTGTTGTTGAACCAGTCTATAGTGGCGTGAAACACAGTCCTAAAACAACTATAACTATAAATGACTGAAGGTGTATGGAAGGTACGGTATGGAGGGAGGGAGAGGAAAGGTGTGTGGATGGTATGGAGGGAGTGATGGATGGTATGGAGGATGAGGAAGGTGTGGATGGTATGGAGGGAGTATATGGTTTGGAGTGAGCAAGTCTGGTTGGATCTTGGGAGTGAGGGAAGGTACTGATGGACTGTTTGTCTCTCGGTTGTTGTCCCTGGAGAGATGATTTGAAGAGGGGGAGTAAGGAAGGGAGGGAGGGAGGGTAGCACGGAGGAAGATACTGTATGCGGAAATGCCATTCATAACCCATCACACACACACACATACAACACACACACACCTCATGCTTCCCAACAAAGACCCCAAACTTCCTATACACACAGTCCACTCTTGTCCTTCACACCTCACTCACCTCTCACCATCCACACCTCTTACCATCTCCCATACAAGCAAGCAAGCAGCACCCTCCTCCTCCTCCTCCTCCTCCTCCTCCTCCTCCTCCTCCTCCTCCTCCTCCTCCTCCTCCTCCACCTCCACTGTTTCTTTCCCGACAATCTCCCCCTAATACTCGTTTGTCTCACGCTCGTACTCGTAACTCTATCTCCTCTCGCCTCATACGTTCCTGTTTCCCATATATATACATACATACCTCCATGGCCCTCTCTTCTCGTTCATCATCATACCTTCGCCACTCACACACACACACACATATCTTTCTTTCTCTCCCTCTCCTCATCGCTCAAATCCTCTACTCATTTCCCATTATTTTTCCAGTTCTCCTCAACCCTCATAGTCGTCAGTCATCCCTGTATAGCAAGCATCTCTTCATTTCTCATATCTTCATCTTTACCTCCATCCCTCTCTCCCCTCTTTCCTCTTCCATTACTCTTCCCCTTTTCTTTATTCCCCTCTTTCCTATCTCCTCTCACCCCCATTCTCTTTCCTCACTCACTTCTTACTCTATTTTTCCAGTCTTTCTCATCTCTCCCTCACTCACCCCTTGCCTGTCATCCTCATAGTCCCCCTTACCTCCACTCCTCGCCCTCACTACCTTCTCATTATCCTCAATTTTTCCCCTCACCCTCTGTGCTTCCCCTCCTTCTCACCCATTCCTTCTCATTTTCATTATCTTCCCTTCCAATTCCCTCACACCACCACCCCTGTTATTTACCCTCCCCTCCTCCCTCCCCCTTCTCTCATGGGCTGTCACCCCTTCCCCCTGACCCTTTGACCCCTGAACCCTGACATAAGCAGTCTGGGTGATGACCAACAAGCAGCCTCACCACAACGTCAGAACACGACACTACACTACTACCACATTTACACAACACTACACTACATTACAGTACACTACATTACCATACTTACACAACACTACCACACTTTACACAACACGACACACTGCATAACACTACACCACCAAAACAACACAACGCAACACCACGCCATAACCAACACAACACACTGAATAAAACAACGCAACGCAACACCACGTCATAACCAACACTACCTCACTTACACGACACCACACTAAAACATTACCACCACAACACAACAAAACACACATTATACCACCACATAACAGGACAATACACTACGGAACTCTGAAGGACACCAAAATCACCACCACACTAGACTACCATCACCACTACACTACACTAGACTACGCTTGTTTATTAAAAGCAGTCAAGTACTGAGTTGTGTGTAAACCTGTGTTGTTATAAATGATCTTGGATTGTATTATATTTACCAACAATACCAAGAAATACTACCAGGGAGCAGGTACAATTATTTCCCCAATGAGAAAACAAAACAAAACAACAAAACTTGGAATATATGTAATGTGATTTCTGGGAAGGTTGGTGATGACACTGCTTACTATTATAATATATAATCATTTACTCTTACCATCTCATTCACCACCTGTTGACACCACCAGCCACTCATCTTTTTTTTTTAGTCTAGTCAAGGATGCCAAGTTTTTATTTGTTTGTTTGTTTATACTCGAGCTCGTAAATAGACCAAGTAACTTACCCACCCAGTTCGTTCTCAGGTGGTCAGTCAGTAACAAACAAAATCCCAGGGAGTAAATGTATGTATGAAGGGCCACCATCAACAGGTTCGAAAAGAATGTATTTGTGTGTATATCTTCTCTCTTTGTTTGTCTGTCTGTGTGTCTATGTATGAGCCCCTGTCTATTCTCCTTCCCGTTCACTTTTATCTGACCCCTTCCTATTCCTTTCTCTCTCTTAATCTCTTTCTTTCTGTTTACCTGAAATATTATACTCTTGATAGATTGGAGCGCCTTGATTCCTTCAAAATTTACCAGGAAACAGACCCTGATGAAGAAAAATAATGGTATCTTGTTGTCGGGAATAGTTTGGAGAAATCTACAGTTGCTCCAGATTTATCACCCAAAACAATGTGCTATATAGCCCCCTTAACCAAACCTAACAATAACATAAGATAACAAAACCTAATTTAACCAGTTTGCAGGCTGATATAAAAAAAAAAATCAACGTTTCCACACCAAGGCCAGTCAGTGCATTCAGGATATTATTTTAGTACCCACAGGCCTCGCATGTATTGTATATCTGTCATGGTATTTGTCTGTATATCTCATCTCTTTGTTTGTCTGTCTGTCTGTATGAGTCCCTGTCTATTCTCCTTCTCGTTCACTTTTTTCTGACCCATTCCTATTCCCTTCTCTCTCTTAAATCTCTTCCTTTTCTCTCATCTCTTTCTTAATTATCCATTCCTTCCACCCCTCCCTTCTCTGCATTTTCCGTCCCCCTCTTCTGACACTCGTTCCTCCTCCTTCTGGACCCCCTTATCTCAGTTGGTGTCTTACCTTTTACAGTCAAATTAGTGAAAGCACGTTCTCCCTTCTTCCTCTTCCTGAACTATAAAATCCCCATGTTTGTTCTCACTCGGCAAATATGGTGGTGCTTCTCCCGTGTGTGTTTATATCCTGTAACAACTTGGGAAGGAGGCCAATAGGTGGGTGGGTGGGTTGGGGGGAGGATGGATGGTGGTTGGTTAGGGAGATGTCGTCTCTTCTTCATATTGGTGTATCCTCTTAGCCTGGTAGTGATGAGTAGTTTGGGGGATGATAATATATTGTTGGTTGGGGACAGCAGACAACCACAACTCTCTCCCTCTCTCTCTCGAATTTCGTACACCATCTCTTCCCTCCCACATCCAGCTTTCCTTGCTCTTCACTCGCCCACTCACTCTCCCTTCCTTGCTTTCCTCTCCCACACACACACACACCCTCCCTTCCCCTCCCTCTCCCCACCTCCCTCTCGCTCCCTTCCCCCCCTCTCACTCCCTCTCCCGCCCCCCCCCTCTCCCAGCAACAGGTTGGGTGCTTGAAAGTGTCTCATTGAAAACACGCTTCAGGATTGACGCTCTCACTCCTCTCACTCCCACCTCCACCTCTCTCACTCCCACCTCTCTCACTCCCACCTCTACCTCTCTCACTCCCACCTCCACCTCTCTCACTCCTACCCCTCCTCTCTCCTCACTCCCATTCCCACCTCTAACTCTCACTCCTCTCCCCACCTCTCTCACTCCTCTCCCCACCTCTCTCACTCCTACCTTTCCTCTCTCACTTCCTTCTCATTTCCACCCCACCTCTCACTTCTCTCACTCCCACCCCACCTCTCACATTTTTACCCCTCCTCTCTCATTTCCCTCTCACCACTCTCACTCCATCTCTTATATCTCACTCCCAGTCCCATACGACCTCTCATATTCTCGCAACCCTATCACTTTCATTCTTCCCTTACTCACTCTCCCCTTTCTCACTTTCTCTTCATTCCCACTCCTCATGTCCCTTTTTCTCAAACGATATGCTCACTCTCACTCCCTCACTCTCACTCCCTGCTTTTCCTCGTACACACAACCACATCCGTATCACTTCTCACTCGTATATCACACTTTCCCTCTCCCACACACCCCAGTAGTCTCTCACTTTCAACCATCTCTCTCTCTCTCTCTCTCTCTCTCTCTCTCTCTCTCTCTCTCTCTCTCTCTCTCTCTCTCTCTCTCTCTCTTGTCCTGTTTTATATTTGCTTGAGCTCGCTTAATACTCGATCAGACTATTCGAAACAAGCTTGGATACATATTTTTGATTACGAGTGTACAGGCTTCCTCATTTAATTAAAGGGGTAGTACAGTGTTGGTATATCTGGAGCAACTGGTTCCTACAAACTAATGCAAGCAACAGGCCAAAACCGAGTCCTCCAAATTATTTTAGGGGGAAAGCAAGGACCTTCGAGTTGAACACACCTTGGGAAAGCTTACACTGCACTTAAGGACCCTGTGATCGTTTATGAGACTTGGTGGCTTCTGATTCCTCCTGACTATGCCACGAAACTATAGCTTCTTCAGTAAAAGGGGGTGTTTCGTGGCAATGTTTTAAGGACTCGCTAACCTCCAATTTTCTGACTATAACACGGGGGTCCCTTAACCGGCGTGTTGTTGAGTTCAAGGTAACCAAGACACACAGTCATACACACACACACACTCGGGACAAGATATAATAGAGTTTTACCGTCACAGCTAGAGTTGACCCCCACACTTCCTGTCATCACCGAGGGAAGGACATTGGAAGGGGAAGGTATATAGTCAGCACCGTGATAGTCAGTAACAACACACGCCATTTGAGTGGGACGTGTATCTTATTGACAGTGGTTGTTGTTGGTTGTGATTTGTGGTGGTAGTGGTAGATGCTGGTAATAATTGGTGGTAGTGGTTGTTGTTGGTTGCTTATTGGTAGCAGTGATTGTTGCTGGTAGTAGTTGTGGTTGGTGATGGTAGTTGTAGGTGGTAGTGACTGGTGGTGGTTAGTAGTGGTTGTTTTCCTCTCCCTCTCCCCTCCTCAAAGACCCCCAGGCAGGCTGTTGGGGTACCGTAGCATAGAACACGAGGTAGACGAACGATTCTCTACCTGTATAATGTAGACTGTGTATTGTACAGTACATTGTGTCTCACTTTATCTATTGTATATGTGTCAGATGCGTGAAAAATGTCAAAACAACTCTCTCTTCCTACTTGCATGTATCAACAAAATATCTGTTACTACTCCTGTTTCCTCCTGCCTGTCAATATTTTCTCTTCCTACTCGCATGTATCTTACCTTTAAAAAAATATATCTCTGTGTTCCTTCTCACATTAACCCACCTTATAAAAATATCTCTGTTCCTACTCCCATATATCATACCTATCAAATAAATAACTATCTGTTCCTACTCGTATGTTTCCTATACCTATAAACAAAAATACCTCTTATGTTCCTTCTGGCATTCTCCTACCTGTCAAAATATCTCTTCCTCCTGCTGGCGTGTGTCCCCTGCTGGTGTCGCCTCATGCCTTCTTTAGAACACGTAACGTTTGTACATTAGTGAAGCCCAGTGCACTAGAATGACGGCTGTGAAGCATGAGAGTAGAGAGCCTAATAATTTGTTGACTGAGCACGAGTTTAGATAGACACGTTAGCCTTACCTTATACCTTATACCTGAATCACCCTCTTGTTTCTGGGGAGGTTAATAAGGGCCACATAATTCTCCTCTAGTCTTTAATTCAGGGGTTGATACAATGTTGGTACGGTAAGTGAAGTATCTGTTTCCTCCAAAGTATTTAAAGCAACAGTAATCCAATTTATTGTTAATCTGGTCTAGTTTCCTGGTATATCTATTATATACTTTAGAGAAATCAAGGCACTGTTATATACCAAAAGTATTCTATCTCCTTAGTTAAGAGGCCTGTGTCGCTATCAAACACTGTTCATGCATGATTGATTCCTCTGAACTTCACCAAGAACCATGTTGTCTCAGGGTGCAGTCTGTGTCGTTCGTTTCCCGACATAGGCTAATTTGGAGGAATCGGTAACTTTAAATATACTCATTCACACTCTATGAACCATTTGAAGTTGATGTAGGCATATATTTAAGTTGTTGTTTCATAACAACTTATTATATATACTTTCCCTTACCATATCAATACCAAAGAGCCTCACAAGGAGCATTATGTCTGTTGCAGTATGAAGGACCTTTGTATTTCCTTTGTATTTCAATTTGTCCTTCACCAGCCTGACTTCTTGTGGGTCTTTTTGCATTGTTTACCACCAGCAAGTGACCCAATCCGGTCTGTCCTTGACCCGCCCTGCGTGCCTGCCTGCCTGCCTTCCTGCTTGCTAGCCCATCCTTGTAGTCTTTTCCCAGTCACTGTCCTCTTCGTTCTCTCTTCTGTTTATTACTGCTGGAGTAAACAAGGTCAAGGCAATATCCATTCTCCCTCCTGTAGGCTACTCAACTCTTCCTTTTCCGTGTTGCTTGCAGGGGAGCGTAATGTGTATAGTTGAGTGCATGTGTGTGTCAACCTTTACCACGATATTATAGGCTGTCAGAAGTTTGTTACTTCTGCGAGGCCCCGAAGTTACTCAAGGGATGCTTCGAGGTGTTTGGTGAAAAGTACGTTATAATATTTTGTCCTGGACCAATATTTATTAAACCTCAAGAATTCTCACTTGTTTGGATTAAACCTCAAGAATTTTCACTTGTTTGGATTATTGCATTACTGATCAGAGTGTGAGGAGCAGAAAGCTGCGAATCGCCTGGTATTGCTCATTTCCCCACTGAGTACACCTACCTATAGAGGCTGAGTTCGAATGCAGGGTATGTGTGTGTGGTGCCTGCCGTTCGTCTCTGGTCAGAAATTACGCATCACGAGTGTACGAAGCCTGTGTTTATATATGTATGCAAGGCCAAGGGATATATCTCTTGGCCTTGTATGTATGTATATAGCCGAAAGCTGTACACTTGTGCATGTGTGTCTGGGTGTATGTGTGTGGTGTGCATCTGTGTGTATGTAATGACGAGAGATTGTGAAATTGGATACAGCACTACATTATCTTCGTAATTTTAGTTCAGATCTAATAAGGTTGGTCATAAGCTGTGTTTTAAGGGGAGATTATGATTCCTTCAAACTATTCCAGGCAACAGGATACCATTATTTTTCTTCTTCTGGGTCTGTTTCCTGGCATACTTTGGAGGAATCAAGGCACTCCAAATTATCAAAAGTATACTCTCCCCTTAAACCGTTTGTGTCTCACCACGATGGCATGAATTAAGTTTGACTGAGATAATATATAAGGTTGGATTATATTTGAGATTTAGTTAAGTCAAAGTGGAGTTCTCCTTTGTGGTTTGTCTTCACGTATAAATAGTCTAGTCTAGCTCGGGTCAGAATGTTTTTTTTTTTTCCTTTTTTTTTATAAGAGCATTTGCTTCGGAAAGTAATGTGTAATTCGTTCTGATTAGGTTAGGTTTGGATTACTACTTCTAGGTTAAGTCATATAAATAATACGCTAGATGAGATTGACTTACAACCCAGTATATTTAGGTTAAATAATTATGTATGCCAGTGATCAGAGTGAATTAGGGTAGTTAATTTTTTTGCAGACTAATGTAGCCTGAGCCAATATGATTAGTCCGGTAAAAATTATCGGGTAGCAAGGCCCCCCCCCCCCTCCCCCCCCACCACGATAAGCCAGCCTAGCCTGATACGTACGCAGCGAGGGGAGCCGCCCGTTGTGTTTACGTCCAAGTGGGGTGGCCATTGTGGTGACGTCACGGTTGCCAGAGGCTCGATGACTCCTGGGGCCCCTAGCTAGCTTTGGTTGGTTGGTGCTGCCCCTTGCTAGCTACAGTATATAGACTCATGCTTTGCCAACAACACCAACCAGCCACTTTGTAACCCGGCTTGCTGCTGTGGGCTAGGCTTGTCTTAGGACGCATTATGTTGAGCCGAGTTGAAATGGTGCAAGAAGGAAGATGTTTTTATGTTTTCTTTTTTAGAGGTTGTAAGTACATTATTACGTCTACTTGTGGTGGTGGTAAGAGTATAGTGGTGATGGTGTTGGTAAACGATATAGTCCGTCGTTGCAAATAAATGTCCTGATTTTAGTGTACCCTTCCTCCCTCCCTTCTCTCCCTCCCTCCCTCGCTCCGTAATCCACCCCCGTGACCCCGCACACCACAGTATCATCTGACTGGGGAAATGGGTGGATTTATCTTCAATCTGCCGTGGCCCACAGTGGTGCAGTTAGTATGGTGTTGAATCGATATGTGTGTGAATGAGTTGGGTTATGTAGTGGACCACCACCTGTTGCCTTGGGGAGTCGAGAGGTGTGCCGCGGGGAGTTGAAGGTTCCTCTTTGTTTTTCAGGGGAGATTCATTTGTTGGTGTTTTGGGAAGGTATTTTTTGTGACGCCAAACTGTGCCACGAAATTTTTTAATATCGTTGCGGGCGTCTGTTTTCTGGTAATTTTAGGAGGAATCAGTGACATTTTAATTTTCCGGCAAGACGGTCGCCTTTATTATGGTCTACGTTGGAAGGTGTTGCCTGTAATACTTTAAGGATTTTGGTACACTTTCGGACCCGAGCCCATCCCTTTCTTTTGAATTACCCTTCCTTTCCTTCGATCTCTTTCCTGTCCCTCTTCTTTGCCTCTTTCTCTCCTCAAATAACAAAGTTTTTTTTTACTTTGTACAGGTTTCATTCTTCACCTTGATAATACTCTAATCCACAAGCTTCAAGTCTTCGATAGATATGAAACATTTGAATCATATCACAACCCTGTTAATTAATGCTTAAAAGTGTGTCTTGTCCTGTAAGTTTTGTAATGGTGTGGATTTGTCTGTTTAGATTATATAAATATATATATTTTTTTTTCTATGTTAAAGAAGACGAGGACTAAAGGAAATAAACCCACTTAGTGTCAACCAACACCTGTGAAATAGAAAAAGTTACAGGGAAACCGATATTATGTGTAACTTTTTATCATGCTTATCCACATTGACGTATTATAACAGCTGTGTATATTTGTATTCATTTCAGGTACAGTTGTTGAGCCACAGTTGTTGTTGTTGTTGTACATCTTCCTGTGTGTGTGTGTGTCGGTGATGTGGGCGTGTAAGTACCACCAACCTGTTTTCTTTACATTGACTTACCTTTTTTCGATGGTCCTGCCTTACGTACTCTTATTGTTTAGTTGAAGGGCGTGTATGGGTAGTAGCAGCCCCCCTTTACTCTAATGACATTGGGGTTAGATTACCGTAATTTGTACGTATCTGAACTTCTTCATTCTTCTGTTTTCATTTCACAGGGAGATAACATTAGTTGAGCAGACTTCTTCTTGTCTTTTGTCCTCTCTTTTCTAAATGTAATAATAATAAAGAATAAATACTGTATTAGAGATCATAGGGAGGGCTTTGTTAGTCGAGTAGTAAATCTATGTGTTTAGGAGATGCGAGAAGTGGTGGGACAAACAAACAAGCTGAACCAATCACATAACCTCCTTAGCCGACAATGGTATTTAAGTGACCGTAACAATGTGTAAATAAGAATAATTGGTGGATGTTTGTTTCCCTATGTCATATTCACTGTGAGTGTGATGGATGTTATAGTGATGAGAGTGTGATATTATGGTGTTGAGTGTGTTGTTATGTTAAGAGTGATGTTATGGTGTTGAGAGTGTGATGTTATGGTATGAGTAAGAATATTATGTTATGTGATGAGTGTGATATGGTGATGAATGTGATGATATGATGTTGAGATTGTGGTTATAGTGATAATATGGTGATGAGTGATGAGATTGTAATAATATAGTGTTGAGAGAGTAATGATATGGTGTTGGAAGTGTATAAAGTTATGGTGAGGAGGAGGAAGAGGAAGAGGAGAGTATGATGATGATGATGATAATAAATATAGAGTTGACAAAGCTTTGGGGAACAACAGAGGTCGCATTAGTCTGTATGTCAGAAATAAATTACACTCTTTTACAATGTGTGCCGTCCAAAACGTTCTGAAATAAAGCACACCCATAATTAATTTTACGTAACAGGAAAAAGTAAAAAAAAAAATATCCAGCCATTTTTTTTTTTTTTTTTTTTTTTACTTTTTCATGTAAGGGATTATAATATGTTAGTAATTTCAGCTGTAGTTAATTTGAGGCACATATATACATACATATAAATATATACATATAAACGTATTAACACTCCTGCAACTATATATATCGACCCCCTAACCTGTATATTGAATGAGAGAGAGAGAGAGAGAGAGAGAGAGAGAGAGAGAGAGAGAGAGAGAGAGAGAGAGAGAGAGAGAGAGAGATTTGAAACATTTATTTATAGCTATCAGTTATACAAACAAATACAAGTATAAGCATAGAAAACTTTTAATAGAGAGAGAGAGAGAGAGAGAGAGAGAGAGAGAGAGAGAGAGAGAGAGAGAGAGAGAGATTGTTTACTGCCATTGAGGAGGGACAGTGAGTGTCATGCCTGGCCAGCACTTTCTCACCAACGCTATACGCTATATCCACATTGGGGTTTTTCTAGCAGGGCAGTGGGAAAGAATGAGTTGTGTTTATCAGCAGAGGGGGTTGTTGAGTGAAATATTATATAGGTTAGTGGTGGTAGTACTATACTTTCTCTTTCTTTCTATCTTTCTCTACTTTTCTTTCTTTCTTTCTACTTCTCATTCTTTCTCTCTTTCTCTTTCTGTCTCTCTACTTCTCTTTTTTTCTCTACTTCTTTCTCTACTTTTCTTTTTTCCTCTCTCCCTGCATCTCTTTCATTATCTCCTTCTCTTTCTTTCTCTCTACTTCTCTATCTTTCTCTCACTACTTCTCTTTCTCTCTCTCTCTCTACTTCTCTTTATCTCTCACTACTTCTCCTTTTCTCTTCCTGCATTTCTCTTGACTTATTCTTACTTTCCCTCCAACCTATTTGTGCCCATACTTCATTTAATTTTAACCTTTCCTCTCTTCCTCCTTCCACCCTCACTTCCCCCTTCCACTCTCACTTCCCCCTTCCCTCTCCACATTCCCCTTCTCTCCACTTCACTCACGTCCCCCTCCTCTTTCCCCTTCCCTCTTCACTTCCCCCTTTTCCCACTCGGTTCTTCCTTCTCGCCCTTTCCTCATTCGATCTATCAGTGATGGTGGAAGTGATAGGGAAGGTAATAGGGGTAGCGATAGTGATAATGATGGTGATGGTGGTTGAGGTGGTAAAGTGTCACTATACTTGCTGCGATGGTGGTAGTGTTGGAAATGATGGTAGTAGTAGTGGTAGTAGTAGAATTGGTGATAGTAGTGGTATTAGTGATGGTAGTGGTGATAGTAAGTTGTAGTAGTGGTGGTAGTAGTAGTAAGGAATAGCGATGGTAATGGAAGTAGTTATAGTGGTAGTGATAGTAGTGGTAGTTTTGGTAGTGGTAGTAATGGTGGTAGTGTCAGTGGGATGGGACGAGGGTGGAGTGTGGGAGTCGGTACACTTGCTCCCTCGCCCTGACACCCCTCCTCCCCCCCATCCATTCCCCCTCTCCCCCTCCCCCCCTTCCCGAACCCCCTGTGTGTCACCCGCCGCCGCCGCCGCTGCCGCCTACCCTCGCCCCGACCACCACTACCACTACCACCATCACTACCACCACTACCAACATCTCTACCACTATGATTATCACTACTTTCACCATAACGACTACCACTTATCACCATCACTGTCACCATTAATACTATCATTTCCATCATCACTACCATTACCACCATCACTATCACCATCTGTCCATAATCACTAAAACTACCACCACCACCACCACTACTACTACTATAACTATCACCACCCCTGTATGTGTGTGTGTGTGTGTGTGTGTTTATTTATCCTGTCAAGAATGCACAGATTCCCTTTTAAAATAATATAACCAAAGATAATTGTTTCGCGTATACAACACATTCCAGTCTGCATGTATAATAATTTGTGGATAAGTATCTATAGTTGTGTAAATGTTTGATGTCATTAGTGTTCGTCTGATCTCCGTGTTGTTTCCTTCCTCATTTGATCACCCTCATCTCACACCTCTCATTTCACTCACAACCCATTTACCTTTATATCACTCCCACCCACACTTCATTTCACACAACCCATTCACCTTTACATCATTCCCACCCACACTTCATTTCATACACCTCACCTTCTCCCTCCTCCTTCACATCAGCCCCTCACCTCTCTCTCTCACACACATATTCTTCCCCTACTCCTTCACATCATTCCCACATCTCTTATTTCACACCCACACCCCTTCAAATCATCCCTCCCACCCCCCACATCACATTTCACACCCACCCAACCAACCTTCTCCCTCCTCCTCTTCACATCCCCCCTCCCCCCCTCCTGGTACTCCTGAATCCAATCCCCACCAACCTTTCGGACCCTCCCCCTCTCTTCTCACCCAACCCCCTCCCCTGCCCCCAACCTTCCCCCCCCTCTCCACCGGCTGTTTACGGGGCGGACGTGCGGCAAACAAGGCAATTAACTGAGAGGGGGAGGGGGAGGGGGGTAGGAGGGGAGTGGGACGTGAGAGGGGGAAGGGAGGAATTAGTGAGGGGAGTGGAAATAGATAGAGTGATAGATGGGAGGAAGGAAGGAGAGGGAGGGATAGGGAATGACAGAGAGGAATGGATAAATAAATAGTAGGGGAATGAGATAGAAAGATAGGGGTGGAAGGGGAAGAATAGAAAAAGGAGAACGGGGAAGAAGGGATAGAGGAAGAATGAGATAGAAATGGAAGTGGGATAAAAACAATGAATGGCAGAGAGAGAGAGAGAGAGAGAGAGAGAGCGCTAAGATATACGAGAGACAAGAGAGCTGGGTATGAGGGAAGGGGGGGGGGGTCTACGTCTGGGTGTTTGACTGTCAGAGCAGGTCAACCACCCAACTATAACCTACCAACCAACCCACCCACTCAAATCTCTACTACCTACTCACCAACCCACCTTCCCACATCTACAACCTTCCAACCCACCCTCATCACCACCAACAACCCACCCACCCACCCACCCACCCAAATCTCTACCACCTACTCACCCACCCACCCACCTTCCCACATCTACAACCCTCTATCCAACTCACCCACCCACCCACCCATGGTTGCTTCCGGGACTGTACAATTACAGGACATAAAACAGCATATTGTATTTCCTTCGTCAAGCATATTACAGTATTAGGGTTCTTGATAACTGTAAACCCTAATATTTACAAATTATTTCCCAACTAATACATCTTCAACAAAACCAAACCATAATAACTCACCCATGTTATGTTTTCATTTCACCGACATGAATGGACGGCTGTATAATTATCTACTTTGTCCTGTTTGTGTTTTGTATGAGTGGTGAAAAAATATGTATGTATATGAATGAGTTATGGACTATGGACTATTTTTTTTTTATAAGAGCTTTGGTGGAGAAGAGATAAAGAGATTGTAGCGGTGTAGTGGTGATGGGATTTGTGGGTTGGTTGGTTGGTTAGTTAGAGGATAGGTGATAAGGGTGGTTGGGTGGATTGGTGGTGGGATTGTTGGTGGGTTGGTAGTGGAGATAAGGGTAGGTGGGTGGATTGGTGGTGGAGATGAGGTTGGGTGGATGGGTTGGTGGTGGTGATGAGGTTGGGTGGGTCACACACACACACACACACACACACACACACACACACACACACACACACACATTCTCTACTCCATATACTTCCTCATATTATAGGATACAACCGTGAACATATTGTTATTATTGTTGTTGTTATTATTATAGTTACTCCCTTCCCTTCACACCTCACAACTTACGCTGGTATTCTTAAAAGTAATTCTTTCCTTACATATTTCTTTCCCTGCTAAGGATTTTTCCTTCCCTTCGTTATACTTAAAGAATTCCTTGGAAGGGAATGAAAAGTTTACACGTTGGTAGCCCTGTGCCTTGGAAATGATAAATGTGTGTGCGTTTGTACGTCTATTAGCCCTCCGGGCGCAAAATATAAACAGTAAACACAACCACGCTGTGCTCAGAAGGTTTTGTTTTATGTGATGAAATGTTTCATAGCATGGTCAGGAGGAATTAGAAGCCTTCAATTTTTATACACGATCACAGGGTCCTTAATTAAAGAGAATCAGCAACACAACATCAGTCTCGTTTCCTATAGAAAAACGATGATAATAATAGACTAATAGTAGTATAAATATAGTGGGAAACTGTTCACTTTTACTCGTCATAATTTCTTTGTTTAACGTTATATCGAGTTGTGACCAATATATCTGGACACTACAATCATTGCTAAGACTAATGGTATTAAAAAAAATTGTATATATTGAATAAAATAATGATAAATAATAAACAAATATATACCCGCACAAGCAGCATGGTATCAGAATGGATTAGAGAGGTGTAGAGGTGGAGTATGGAGTCAGGCGAGTATATGGACCAATCACCACACACTTTACCAATGACGTATACAACCCAGGCCAACACAAATTTTAAACCGTGTATGGTTGGTCTTTAGAAATTTGGAAGAAATGTCTCATTTATTTACTTAACTCATTTTCCTTCGGTGATACAATACTGTTGCACGTCTTTCCAATATATTATGATGTTATATATAAAACATCAACAGTACATGATAAAATACAACGAAAGAATTATTGAAGGAATGGGGTAAATGTTTCCTTCTTGTTCCAATAATATACTCGATTCTAGGGAAAGAAATTAGGGCCCGGAGAGGAATGAAATCTTTATGAATAGAAAATTAGGGATATATTTCTTTCCCATGCTTTTGAAGGAAAAGATTTTTTTAAGAATACCACCGTTACTCACTTCCCCCTCCACTACACCAACCTATATTTCCAGTTCTACCCAGTAAGTCAGTACCTGCCCTTCCCTCAACCCAACCCATGCCCTCCTTCCCTTCCCCCAGTACTATTCTCCTTCCCTTTACATATTCTCAATCCCTTTACATATTCTCAATCCCTTTACATATTCTCTTCCCTTCTCCTGTTCTCCTTTCCTTCCCCTTTACTCCTTCCCCAGTACTATTCTTATTCCCTTCCCCTTTTCTCATTCCTTCACTTATTTTCTTCCCTTCCCCTTTTCTCCTTCCCTTCCCTTATTCTCCTTCACTTATTCTATTCCCTTATTCTCATTCCCTTCACTTAGTTATTTTCCTCCTTTCTCTTCCTCCACTCCCTCACTCGCTAAGACCTCACTCTCCCTCACGATAACCTTCCCCCCTCCCCTCCCCCCCCCACCAACCAGGCTGCACAGTAGACAAGACCATGCGAATCCACCCCTCCCCCCTCCCTCTGTCCCTTACCCCTCCTCTTCCTTCCACCCCTCCTTCCCCTCCCCTTCCCCCCCTCCATTTATCCGTCTCCACTTCACCCCCTCCTCTTTCCCCTCCTTTCGTCCGTCTCCACTTCACCCCCTCCTCCCCATCTTCTGTCTGCTTCCCTTCCCCCTTCTTCTGTCCGCTTCCCCCCCCCCCCCCTTCTCCCCACTGACCGTCCTGTCTCCAGAGGCCACCCGCCCCTCCTCCAGCTAACCTCACTCACTCACTCACTACCTCCCCTCTAAGACTCTCCTCTCAGCTATATCCTTCTCCCTCCCTTTAGCTATATCCTTCTCCCTCCCTTTAGCTATATCCTCCTCCACTTTAGCTCTATTTTCATCCCCCCTCCTTTAGCTGTATCCTCTTCCTCCCCCTCCTCTCCTCCCTTTCTTTCCTTCTCTACATCTCTTCCCCACCCTATAACTATAACCTCTCCAAGTCGCCTTATTTCCCTTCCCTTCTCCACGTAGCTTCTGCGAGCCAGTCAACTCTCTTTCCTTTTCATTCCCTTCCCTTCCCTCCCCATCACTGCCTATCCTTGAAGCTCCTCTCTGGGGAACCACGAGCTCGTTTGGCCCTTCCCCTTCCTCGGCTGTTGCCCTCCTTCCTCCTTCCTTCCATCCCTTCCCACCACCATACTCTCTCTCACAACACACACACACTCCTCAGCCATATCTTCACACACACACACTCGTAAACCATACCTTCACACACACACACACAATATATTCATTCTCTCCGCCATTCTCCTATTTTTTCGTTGTCTATGTCATGTTTTGTATTCTTTATACGTGGTTGGTTCTCTCAGCTAGTGTTATGAAAAGGGGAACTACTTCACGGCACAGTCAGAGAAGAATTAACAACTCTCCAATCAACCACAACAGAATACTCACTTCCCTAAAGGACCCCTGTGATGTAGTAAACAAAAATTGGAGGTTAGAGAGTCCTTCAAACATTACCACGAAACACCACCTATGCATTAAAGGAGCTTGTTTCGTGGCATAGTCAGGAGGAATCAGAAGCCACCAGGTCTCATCATACACAATCACAGGGTCCCTTAATTAAATAGATATTGATAAATCGTAAAGCAAAATGGAGTGAAGTGTTGTCAAAGTCAGCAACACAGAAGGAAAATAAAAGAGTAGCATACCTCTGGCGATGCATTCATTCATTATCATATCTTCATCATTAATCGTCTTGGTATAATGAGTTCAGTTGAGACGGTGAGCCCGAGGTCTTATGTACAGTCACCATCAAAAGTTATCAAAAGTTCTACATCGGGTGAAGGAAAGAAAGAAGGTAGTTATTGGTGTGAATCTTTTGACATTATTTGACAAGAGACCAACAGTTGTGGTTTCGTTTCATTAATTGGACTGTGTTGCAGGACTAATGGGCATGACTGTACATTTAGGAAGTTATTTAGTTAAGATGATAATATAATACTTTTGGTACAGCAGTTGCAGCGCCATGATTCCTACTTCAAAGTTTGCCAAGAACAGGACCAGACTAACAAAAAAAAAAAAAAATGATAATAACAAATCGTCTCCTGTTGCTTGGTATATTTTTTTGAGGAATCAGTAACTCCAAATTTACCAACACTGTATATACGTCTTCCTTAATTAACATTCGTGATGGCTCTTTAGTCTGCAACGTTAATCCCGATATCCGAAAGGCCTTTGTAGGGGACACCGTATAATTATAAGCAGTAAGGGGAGAGAGATTCTATTGTTGGTAAATTAGTGTATAATTCTGATTTCTCTTGATTCTTCCTGATTCCACCAAACTTTTTATACACCACTATAAGAATCAGTCACCATCTTATTCTTCCAATTTTGTTTTTGTTTTTTGCTCGGTTGCTTTGGAAGAGTAATTTGTTCATATTTTTTTGGGGGGTGGAGGAGTCTTAGTTTGAAGAAATTATTACACCACATATTTTGGTGACAAGTCTTTTTTTGTTTTTGCTTTTTTGCTTAGTTTGGAAGAATCAATAACACTATTTAATCGATAATCTATGTGCTTTTTATTTATATGTGTGTTTTTGTTTTCTTAGTTTGGAAGAATCAGTCACCCTCTAAATTCGCTGACAAAGAGATGAATGAATTAATGAATGTGAATAAATTATAATGAAATTCCGTGATGGTGGTGGTGAAGGCTTAAGAGGCACTGGTATATGAGAGACATCCCCCCCCCCTCACACACACACACAGCCCCCACTAAAGGTTCATTTGTATGATCTACTTCACTGTGTGGGTCCATCAGTGTGGGGCACGATAACCCCTTACCGACACACACACACACATCGACTTGACACACACACACACACACACTCTCACATCGACTCGACACTCTATCTATTTATCTATCAATCTCTAGTGCACATGATCAGATAGATATGAATGTGAAAGAAGACCACACTAGGCCACCTGGAAGACACTGTAGGACGAAGGATAAAGTAATAAGAGAGATGGGACAGCATGCACCAAACACATAGGCCTATTCCAGATAACAACAGGATGTGACACTTGCATCAACGCCCACTAGAGGGGAGGACCGATGTTCATATAAGGAGTTAGGAGGAGGGACTTCGTGGCGCCATGTAACGTCATGCACACAAGGGGGGCAGGGGCGACATTCATAAAAGGAGATATATACAGTGTAATGAAGGGATTTTTGAGGCTGTGACATCGTTCTACACAGTGAGAGATGCAGTGTAATGAAGGGGATTTTTAAGGCTGTGACATAATTTTACACAGGAGGATATACAGTGTTATGAAGGGGATTTATGAGGCTGTGACATCATGCTACACAGGGACCAGTTTAGATATTAGAACATAAACACAACTTGTCAACGAGTGTCCTGTCATGTTGTTATCTGAACTCTGCCACCGTGGACTTTTCAATGGAGACGTAACACACATGAAAGTTTTCCAGAGTTGAAGTGACGTAAAAACCACATTTCACTTGGCTGATACGCCTTTACTTACACTTCTAATTGTCTCATAACATAAAGAAAGTAAATACACAACAAGAACCCCTCTTGGGATGACCAGGTGTAAAATATAAGGCATATAATGATTAACCTCTTACCTGCGTTATTCATTACCTTCTGTTTGACTCGGTTGGACTTTCGTGTCTGTATACAATTTGATGAGAGTAATGGCGTGCCCTTAAGGACTCCCCTGGGCCAAGTAATTTCAATGCATCAACTGGCAATCATCCCTTCTGATGTAATGTACTGGATTACAGCTCGTGGCATTGGCAGACAAAATCCTAGCCATTGTTCGAGACGTTAAGGTACTGCCATGTGTTCTTACCTCCACTAGTATTACTAATGCTATAATTTCTTCTACTATATTAATGCTACTACCACCTTTCCACTACTACTTCCATTACTGCTACTACCAGCACTACTACTACTATTTCTACCACTGCTGCTACTGTTAAAATGACTACCATTACTGCTCCTACTATTTCTACTACAGAGTGCCACACAATGATATCCCCCCTACCTCCCCTCCACAGAGTAATCTAAACATGATTGCAAAAACATAAAAATATCAACAGGTAGCACATTTTATTGAGGATCGATGCCCACAAGCTCAGTATTCAGTGTTCCCTCCATTGGCGTCACGAACACCTTGAAGACGAGCAGGGTATAAGTAGATAGAAATGACTTAAGCTTTACAATCGTCCAGTCTCTTGTTCCTTTTGCTCTTCCATTTATTTACTTCTCCCTTTCTTTCATCTAAGTCCCTTCAGTCCTTACTTCTATCTTCTACTCATTTTCTTCCTTTCCCTCATCTATACTCGTCTCCTCTCCGTTCCTTTTTCTTTCTCATCCCTCTATTTAGTTCCTTCATTCTTTTATCTCTGTGTCTTCTTTCCTCCACCTCACATTCCTTCCTTCTCCCCTACCCTTCCTTCTTCTCTTCCAGCATCATCTCTTACTTTCTATTACCCCTTTCTACTGTCTCTCCCTTCGGTCCCTCTCTCAAACCTTTTCAATCTATCCATCGCCTCTCCTTTTCCTCCTCTCCCTGCTCCTTCCCATCTTGCTTTATTCATCTCCTTCCACTCTTCCTCCTTTTCCCTGCTCCCTCCCCTCACCATCCTTTTCTCCCTTTCCTTTCTCTTCTCCTTTACTCTTCCCCTACTTCATTCCATCTCTTCTCCCGTACCCTTTTCCTTCCTTACCCTTTCCCTACTCCTTTCCTCCTCTTCTCCTTCCTTACGCTTTCCCTTCTCCATTCCTCCTCCCTTACGCTTTTCCTACTTCATTCCTCCTCTTCTCCATTCCTCCTCTCCTCATCCCTTGCCCTTTCCCTCCTCTCCTCGTCCCCACTTCTCCCCCCTTGTAATGTATGCAGCACCGCCCAAGCCCTGCTCCCACCCCTCTCCCCCACGATCCCTGACCCCCCTGCAATCTGACCCCCCTACCCCCCCACGTGTGTCGCATCTAAGACCCGCCGTGACCTCCTGGTGGTAGGGGGGAAGGGGCAGGGTAGGCTCGGAGATTGTGAGTTGGCAGGGGAGGTTGTGAGTTGGCAGGGGAGGTTGTGAGGTGGCAGGGGAGGTTGTGAGGTGGCAGGGGAGGTTGTGATGTGGAAGGGTAGAGTATGAGGTGGCAAGGAGAGTGTGAGGTGGAAGGGGAGGTTGTGAGGTGGAAGGGGAGGTTGTGAGGTGGAAGGTGAGGTTGTAAATTGGAAGGGGAAGTTGTGAGGTGGCAGGGGAGGCGATACTGTGGTTGCAAATCAGCCTATCTAACTTTATAATAGACTAACTAACCTGTGTGTATGTATGTACTTATGTATACCCATTTTAGCGGCCAGAATTGTATGAATCTTAAGGACCCTGTAATCGTGTAAGAAATTTGGAGGCTTCCCATTCCTCCTGACCATGCCACGAAACAAGCTCCTTCCATATAGGTGGTGTTTCGTGGCAATATTTGAAGGACTCATTTACCTCCAATTTTCTGACTACATTACAGGGTCCCTTAATTAAAGTGAGTATATACACACACCGTAACATGTAGGAAACCCAGAATAGACAATATGTGCAGTGAAAAAGGTAAAGGTTGTTCACACGGGAAGCAAAACACTTTATTGTTATTATTACCCTTACACCCGTAGTTTTAAAAAAATTGAGGGCCCTTACTGGAGCTCTATGAATTCTCCAAACTACTTCAGGCAACAGATTCCCTATTCGAAACACTGAAGCGTTTTGTGGCCTAGATTATTTGGAGGGTTCATAGAGCTCCAGTAAGGGCCCTCAAATTTGTTAAAACTACGGGTGTTAGACTTAACCAATACGGTGATGGAAATATGCTTCGAATCTCAACTCCGAAAAAAAACACTGTGTAAACAAACAAAACGAGTGATGAATTTATTACACAAAAATTTAATAAATAAACAGGGACACGTCGAGTAAGACCCCCAATAAAATAAACAAACAAATAGATAAATAAAAGTAATGAATAAATAAATAAATAAATGAATGAATACCGTAAATAAACTTGAAAACAAAACAAGAGTATATATACTGTAGTTGTAGTGGTAGAAATGTCACGTAGTGGTTTATGTGGTAAGGAAGGTAAATGGACTAATGGTAGGGGTTGGTTGGTAGTGGAGGTAATGGTAGTAGTAATAGTAGTGGTAGTATGGTAGTGGTAAGGAAGATAATGGACTAATGGTAGGGGTTGGTTGGTTGGTAGTGGAGGTAATGGTAGAAGTAGTAGTAGTAGTATTATGGTAGTGGTGGTGGTAGCGACGGAAATGGTGGTAGCAGCTCCCCGACTCAGACCTTCCACCACCATTGGCCTTACGTGAGTGATGGTAGGTAGGTAGGTAGGATGGTAGGTAGGTAGGGAGGGGTGAGGGGTTAGGCAGGGGGGTGGGGGTCTGGCGTGCGTGCTCTTCTGTTGATGGTGGTGGTGGTGCTGGTGGTAATGATGGTAGTGGTGGTGGTGGTAGATGAGATGGTAGTGGTGGCAGTGATAGTGGTGGTGGAAGAAGATGAGATGGTAGTGGTTGTAAGGGTGTGGTGGCAGTAGTAGTGTTGTTTGCAGTAGTAGTAGTAGCAGTGGCAGTGTTGGTGGTAGCAGTGGTAGTATTGATGATAGTGTTGGTTGCAGTGGCAGTGTTGGTGGTGATAGTGTTCGTTGCAGTGTTGGTGGCAGTAGTAGTAGTGGTGATAGTGTTGGTTGCAGCAGTAGTAGTGTTGGTAGCAGTGGTGGTAGTAGTGGTGGTAGTGTTGGTGGCAGCAGTAGTAGTAGTGGTGATGATAGTGTTGTTAGCAGTGGTGGTAGTGTTGGTGGCAGTAGCAGTAGTGGTGATAGTGTTGGTTGCAGCAGTAGTAGTGTTGGTAGCAGTGGTGGTAGTGGTGGTAGTGTTGGTGGCAATGGTAGTAGTGGTGATAGTGTTGGTTGCAGCAGTAGTAATGTTGGTAGCAGTGGTGGTAGTGGTGGTAGTGTTGGTTGCAGCAGTAGTAGTAGTGGTGATGATAGTGTTGGTAGCAGTGGTGGTAGTGTTGGTGGCAGTAGCAGTAGTGATGATAGTGGTGGTAGTAGTGGTGGCAGTGTGCGTGAGGTGGCTGAGGATAGCAGAGCAGCAGCGTCATCACCAGACTGCCTAGTTGTCCCCTCCCCCCTCCTCTCTCTCTCTCTCTCTCTCTCTCTCTCTCTCTCTCTCTCTCTCTCTCACATTCGGTCACACGGACATGCACACGCACCTACACATTTGCACACGCACGTACAATCTCACATACACAAAAGACACACTCATATATGCATAAGCACAATGTAGATAGATAGATAGAGATAGATTGATAGATAGAGAGATAGATAAATAGAGAGAGATAAATAGAGAGAGAGATAAATAGAGAGATAGATAGATAGATAGAGAAATAGAGAGATAGATAGATGGATAGATAGATAGAGAGATAGATAGATGGATAGATAGATAGATAGATAGATAGATAGATATAATCGTAAATACCTAACTGATGTATGTCCCTCCCTACACCAAACCCTCGGGCCACAGTTTAGCGAATGTAATGATTAAATTTTACAAATACTTGTATATATATGTACCCATAATACTGTAGGATTGTAAGGTAATAATAGGCATATTGAAAATGACGTACCCTACCACTTATTATTATAGGGTATTCACAGGAGGAACAAAAACATTCCCATTAGACACATAGACTAACCATTAATTACTCTCGAAAATTACTTACAATCTTGTATTTCAACTCTCTAAAATTGTGCCGACAAAGTTTTTTTTTTTTTTTTTTTTTTTTTTTGTATTTTATATATTAACCCCGGGCAACGCAGGGTACTTCCGCAAGTATACACACACACACACACACACACACACACACACACACACACACACACACACACACACACACACACACACACACACACACACACTGTAACAAACCTCTCACTTGTATGCACACGCACGTACACACACACCTGCATGTGTGCACCTTGCCTCATCTCCATTCATATGTACACGACTAAGCACAGTAACACACACTTTTATACGCACATACTCTACTTACTTACGTGGCATATGTATTATAATGTATATATCTAAAATGGACGAAATAATTATGCTATTATTATTATTATTATTATTATTATTATTATTATTATTATGCCGTTATTATTATTATTATTATTATTATTATTATTATTATTATGATGATGATGCTATTATTATTATTATTATTATTATTATTATTGTTATTATTATTGTATTATTATTATATAAATTTTCATATTCCAACGAAAAATGAAGCACAGGTGTCAATCATCTCACACCCGGATGCACACACACACACACACACACAGGAGTTGAAACATACACATAACATTGATGGAGATACATTCATACATACATAGATGACGTACGCATACACACAACCAACAATCATTCAGTCTCCCAAACATTAATACAGATTTCACCTTCATTCACATACAAACTACACATTCATACAGACGCACTTTGATTCCCCTCACATCTATACATACATACATACACACGTACAGGCACAATCAAATATTTACCGGCACTTTCCTTCCCTCGTTGTAAATATTTTGGTCATAAAGAACAACACATGTATGATGTTGCAACACCTCATAATAATAATTGAGGGGGTTGAGTTGACGTAAGGTGTTGGATGATTATGTTTAGATATGATACTGATTTATTTGGACGATGGAAGGAAAGTGTTGGTTGTGGTTATTTGATTGTGGCTGTACTGTACATACATTCATCTTACACAAACCTACAGCAATAATTCAATCTGGTGCAGTAAAGTCGATTCACAGCCTCACACACACATTCTAATGTAGTGTATGTATCCGTCTAGCTTCCTACACACTCACGGCCACGGCTACACACATTCAAGGGTGTGGAGTGTACATGTGTGTACCTGTACAGACACACATGCAGTATTGTACATAAAAAAACACCACACATTTATATATATGGATGCATATCTCACCACATGCACATAATGTACACATACATATTGCACACCTAAGCATACTCGTACATATTTTACACTTACGTACATAACCGTACGCTCACATACTTAGTGTGTACGTGAACACACACACACACACACACACACACACACACACTCACACTGACAAACAAGCCCCCACTACCCCCCACGGTACGCGCCCCGGGATACTGAGCACCCCCCACGCCCACACACACACACACACACACACACACGCCTACCCCTCCCCTCCCTTGCCTCGCCCCAACATTCCCCCTCCCCCCTCCCCTCCCTCTCTCACCCCAGTTACGAGAAGACCCAGAAGGCACCGTCGCTAGCCTCGCATCTCCCTGCCCCTCACGACCCCCTCCACACACACACACACACACATACACACACACACACACACACACACACACACACACACACACACACACACACACACACACACACACACATGTATACTATCATTCTTCGCACATATACACACACGGCACTAACTATCATCATTCCTCCCTCACACACACACACACATATGTATACCATCACACATACACACATGGCACTAACTCTCATTCCACACACACACACCATTAGCCACCTCGTCCTTCAACCTCACATCCTCTCACACTCACACTCACACTCACACTCACACATACATACATACTTACACAGCATAATCCCACTCCACACACCCTCACGTCATCAACCCCACGAACACACACACACACACACACACACACACTCACACACACACACACAAGAACACTCACACAAGAACACTCAGGCACATTATACATCTCTTATAGTTTTCCTTGTCTCTTCCTTCACACTCTTACACACCTGAAGGGAAGTACACACACACACACACACACACACACACACACACACACACACACACACACACACACACACACTTGTACACTTACTTATCTCTGTTTTTGTACACACAAACACACACTCTCTCTCTCTCTCTCTCATTGTATGACAATCTGCATACATATCCCAATCACTTAAGCAAAACACACACACACACACGCACACACACACACACACACACACACACACACACACACACACACACACACACATACACACACACACACATTTCAACTCATACACACATCCCAACGCACACACGCATCTCAACACATACATCCACACACACATACACACACATCTTCCTTGCTCCTTCCCTCTCTCCTCCTCCTCCCGTCCGTCCCCTCGTCACTCCCCCATCCCTCCCTCCCTCACGTTCCCTCAATCCCCCCGGGTCCTCAGCCTCCCGTTACCTCATCCATTCCCTGGGCGTTCATCCACCTCCCTCCTCCTCCACCTCATCCACCCACCTCTTGGCCTTTACATACTCATCCACCCTCCTCCTCCACCCACCTCATCCACTGCCACCCATTCCCCTCCTCCTCCACCCCCCTCCTCATCCACCCACCTCATCCACCCACCTTTTGGCCTTCACTCACTCACTCATCCACCCTCGGCTTCCACGTACACCCATAATATTCCTCACCCCTCCCTCACCCTTCAATCCACTCTCTCCTCACTCACCCTTCAATCCACACCAGCATCTTCACTTTTCAATCCACACTACTAGCCTCCCTCACTCGTCAACCCAATCTGTTAATTCTCACCCATCATTCCACACTAGTCTCCTCACCCATCAGCTTTCTCCGTTGCCACCTCCCTCACCCCTCATCTCCTCCTCCCTCACCCCTCACCTCTGGCTCATAATCGGTCTTCCCCTCGTGGCTGGCTATCCGTTCCCTCGTTTCCCCTCATACTTCTCATTCCTCTTCCCCTCATCCTCCTCTCATTCCCTTACCCTCATCCTCTTCTCTCCTCATTAAAAATTAAGTTTTAATGTTATTTTATATTTACTCTTTTAACAACATTCAATTTTAATGATATTTTTTATTAATTTTACCCTCTTTTAACAACATTCAGTTTTAATGATATTTTATATTTACTCTTTTAAAAAACATTCAGTTTTAATGATATTTTATATTTACTATCTTTTAACAACATTCAGTTTTAATTATATTTTTTATTAATTTTACTCTTTTAAAAACATTCAGTTTTAAAGACATTTTTTATTTACTCTTTTAACAACATTCAGTTTTAATTATATTTTTATTTACTCTCTTTTAACATTTTTTTTTTTATATATATATCACTACTGTAATTTTATATTTATTGTAATTTTATGTACTACTGTAATTTCATATTCACTCATAGCAAACCTAATTTACTTTTCTATGTTATTTAATTTTTATAATGTTTGACGAGTAGACGACTGTCTACCATAATATGCACTGACTGTAATAGCCACTACCCTGTGGAAAAATAAATGAATTTGAATTTGAATTTGAATCCTCCTCCTCCTCTCATTTCCCTTCCCCACCTCCTATTCCTCTTCTCTCTCGGCCAACACACACCTCTCCTCTCCCCATCATCACCACACCCTTCCTTCTGCATCCCATTAACACCTTACCCCATTGTCTTATTTCTCTCCTCATTCACCTATTTCCTCATTCTCCTATTCTCCTATTTCATTATTCTCTCATCATTCCCCATCTTTATTTTCGTCACACCTACCTCTTCCTTCCATACCTTTCATCTTCTCTTCTCTTTCGTCATATCTCACAACTTCTCCTAAATCAACCTCTCTCTCTACAACTCCTCCCAAATCAACCTACCTACCTCTCTCTCTCTCTCACACACACACACACACACACACACCCGTCAGTGCCATCCCACGCCTTCCCACCACCCTCACCCCCTGACAGCTCTCTCTCTCTCTCTCTCTCTCTCTCTCTCTCTCTCTCTCTCTCTCTCTCTCTCTCTCTCTCTCTCTCTCTCTCTCCAGAACTCTAACACCTCCCACACATCACTCCCTTTCTCTCCACTCCCTCATGGCTTCTCCCTCCACCCGCCACTCAGGCTCTCTCCCCTCTCTACTCCTCTTTTCAACTCCCCCCTCCCACTCCCTCCTTCACTTGTCACTCTCACTCCCCCACCCCACTCCCGGAAACCATCCCACTCCTTATTCTCCCCCCCCCCCACATATCACATCTTCCATTCCAAACTTATTCTACTTCTGGACCACATTACCTACCTCTAATACATCTCCACCACTCCCTTCCCCAACATATCACCACCACTTCCTTACCTAATACATCACCACCACTCCCTTCCCTAACACATTACCCCAACTCCACCCCCACTCCTCCACAACACATCACCTCCACTCCCCCACTCTCGTACCCCGGGCCCCAGGAGGGAGGGAGTGTTGTGATGACTGCGTGGTCAGCTTCACCGTCACACCACCACCACCACCACCACCACCTAATTATATCACAAGGTCACATTGCCCGTCATACCAACTCACACCGGCGCAAATCCGAACACACAGGGGGTCTACTGGGACACACATCAAAACATTCCCGGTCATTACAGAACAGAACAGATCATTGCAGAACTCGTCAGGCCATTTCAGAGCAGTCCAGATAATTTCAGAACAAATCAGGTCATTTAAGAACTTGTCACGCCTTTTCAGAACAGTCCAGGTAATTTCAGAACTCGTTAGGCCATTTCAGTACAATCCAGATAATTTCAGAACTCGTCAGGTCATTTCAGAACAGACCAAATAATTTCAGAACTCGTAAGGCCATTTCAGAACAGACTAGATTATTTCAGAACTTGTCAGGTCATTTCAGTACAGACCAGATCATTACAGAACTCGTCAGATCATTTCAGAACAGACTAGATTATTTCAGAACTTCAGGTCCTATGAGAACTCTATTGGTCATTTCAAAATTCACCAGGTCTCTTTAATTAAAACACCAGGGTACGTAAAAAAAAACCCATCAGGAACACATATAATCGGACACACACAGGCACATCAGTATTCCAGAGCACATTGGACCACACCCGGACCAACCGCGACCCCACACGACACACCAGACAAAGCACATTAGAACACATTAGAACAGACAGCCAATATATAACGGGACAAGTGAGGGCAAAACACACAGGGCACTCAACTCACTAGGTTAGGACCCACACAGGAACACAACACACCACGACACACACCAACACAACACAACACACCACACCACACAGAATAACATCACACACCACAACACACAGTATAACAACACGACACACCCCACAACACACATAGAATAACAGCACAACACAACACACCAACACACACATAATTAAAACACAACACACACCAACAAAAATAAAAATAAAACAACACAACACAACACAACACACACCAACACACCACATAATTACAACATCATGCACCCACCACCACGACACACACACCAAGGGACACCAAACACCACACACCAAGACTCCCACAACACCAACATAACACCAACTAATATATAACACACCAGGGACACACCAGCACTCCAGGTATTCATCAACATCCTAGCTGGCTAAATTTTCGACCGCGTTTTAAAGTAGGAGCTGGGAGGAGAGGGGAGGGGAAGGGGAGGGTGATAAATAAAAGGGTCACTACCTCCCTCCCCTCCCCTCTGTCACCCCACTCTCCCCTCTCTCTATCACCCCACTCCCCTTCCTCCCATCCCTCCCCTCTTTCACCCCACACATCTCTATCACCCCACACATCTCTATCACCCCACTATCTCTCTCTCTCTCTCTCTCTCTCTCTCTCTCTCTCTCTCTCTCTCTCTCTCTCTCTCTCTCTCCGTCGTCGTCGCCTCCCGCTGCCCGCACACACGCACACGTACACACACACACACATACACGTACATACACACACACACACAGCCTGCGACTCGCGACCGCTCCAAGTGCCAGACCTCGCCAGATGCACAACTCTCCCTCCCGAATTTCCACGGAGCGCCCTCGGTCTTAGAACCAACAACCCAGCCTTCCCTCCCTCTCCCTCTCTCTCTCTCCCTCTCTCCCTCTCCCTCCCCTCGGCTGCCGCTGCTGAGGAGAAGGAGAAGGAGGGTGAGTGGTTGGTTGGTTGGTTGGTAGGTTGTGAGTGGTAGGGCGTGTGTGTGTGTATGTGTGTGTTGAGGAAATTGGTTCGTTGGTTAGTTTGTTGTGAGTGGTTAGAGAGACTGTGTGTGTGTGTGTGTGTATGAGAGAGAGACAAGTTTATGTATCAGTGGTTCTTGTAATAGGAGTATATGCGTGCGTGTGTGTGTGTGAGTGGTCTGTGTGGTAGGTGTGGTTCTCCCTCCCCCCCCATCCGCTACCAGGGTGAGGGCGGCACATCTTGCACGGAGGTCAGCCAGAGCTCCCCCCCCTCCCTCCCTCCCCCCCTCATTGGCTCACTTCACCCTCACCCCCCTACCTCCCTGACCGACCCCCTCCCTCCCTCCCCCCCTGCCACCACGACCACCAGCACAGCCACTGTCGCTGTCGTCAACACTACCTACCACCAGCCTCACTCCCACCACCACTACTACTACTACTACTACCACTATCCTCACTACTACTACCACCATAACTATCCTCACTATCCTAATACCAATATCCCTATCATATTTACTATTTCTACCACCACCACTACTATCCTCACTACTACCATCTCCACTACCACTGTCCTCACTATCCTACTACCAAAACCACTAATACAACCAACAAACAACAACCAACCTTACAACAGTGCATAATTATAACGATACATATTTTATTTTTATCGTGACGAAAATGCACCGATTCCTTCCCATTCTCTTAAGTAATATATATATGACTTTTATAAGATACACATTTCGGGGACATTCCTGGTCACAAGCTACAGTTAAGTGAGTGACCCTGTGAAAATTGGAGGTAAATGAGTCCTTCAAATATTGCCACGAAACACACACACACACACACTTATATAGAAAGAGTTTGTTCGGTGGCATGGTCAGGAGGAATCAGAAAATTGGAGATAATGAGTCCTTCAAATATTGCCACGAAACACACACACACACACACACTTATATAGAAGGAGTTTGTTCGGTGGCATGGTGAGGAGGAATCAGAAGCTCTTTGATACATATAATAATAGAGGAAGGGAAGAACAGCAGCAGTGACACTATAATCGTTACTGTCGCCTCAACTGCTATCATTTATTCGTTACTGCCGCCAACATCAGCACTATATATTATAACTACTACTACTACTGCCCTTGTTACTACTACCACCATAACTTTCTCTTCTATTTCAAATGCTATTACTTCCTTGGGTCCCAGTTTAAAGTAAGAACAAACTATCTCTATTATTACTATTATTATTATTATTATTATTATTATTATTATTATTATTATTATTAGTAGTAGTAGTAGTAGTAGTAGTAGAAATATCATAACTTTCTTCCTTTCCCTACAACACAACACAATTCAATCTACAACTATATATTATTATTATCACCACCTCCACCATTGTCTATGAGTTATCAGTGTTATCTTTTACACTACTGTACTGTAAACACAAGCACCTGACTGTACTTCTGGCACCAACACGACTATACTGACTTGTCTAGTGGTGGTGGTGGTGTTGCTGTTACTGTCCCCACTACCACCACCACCAACACCACTACTACCATTACCTTCAAACTATCGATACTACCACTACTACATCTACTATATATACTACATCTCTTACTGTCCCGACTTCCTCTACCACCACCACCACCATCATCACTACTGTCACTCCCTACTATTACCACCACTACCAACACCAACACCATTACCTTCAAACTATCGATACTACCACAAACACTACTACTACTACTACTACTGCTGCATATCTCACTGTCCCAACTTCCTCTACCACCACCACTACACACACACACACACAGACACACACGGTCATAATTTCACCTTGCAACCTGTTCTTAAAGTCCAATTCTCAACCAGTGCAAGCGTTGTTAATCCTTACCTTTAATAAACAATTTTACTCTTACGTCTAGACACGAGTGATATTTCAACCTTTAATGTTTTGGCGATTTGTATTCTTCTTGTCCAGCGAATCATACTTTTCATATTTGTATTTATAAAACTTGTCGTAAAATTGAAATGATTTACACACACATGCACACACACACAGACACACACACACACACACACACACACACACACACACACACACACACACACACACACAGACACACGATTAGCACCCACATTTGCACACATTTACATTAGCACATACACACTGACCAAGGAACACAAACAAGTGCATGCATTAGCACACTCCCACATTAACATACACCACACACAACAAACAAACAAACAAACGCGCATGCCAACACACACACACACACACACACAGTAACGACAACAACAACAACACGCTTCAATAATACTCTCACGCCGAAGATAACAATCATAATCGTGGTAACATTTCTACAGTCCCTTGCAAGACTTGGTGTGGTGGTTTATCTGAAGTATATAGAGATGTAAACAATAGCCAAGAATCCCCCCCACCCATACTCATGTTAATTAGTTAAGGACCCTGTGATCGTTTATGAGACCAGGTGGTGGCTTCTGATTCCTCCTGACTACGCCACGAAACAAGCTCCTTCCATATAAGTGGTGTTTCGGGACAATGTTTGAAGGACCCACTAACTAAAAAAAAATCACAACAGCACAGGGTCCCTTAAAGAATATATTGGGCGAGGTGAAGTTGAAGGAGCATAATTTATGGTTGTCGTGAGGGGGGATATATGATTGAGTGATGGTTTCCGGAGTTGACCATGCAGTTATGTATGTGAAAGATGGAGAGTATACCGCTGAACGCATGCAATAGAGAGTGGAACAAAAACAATGAACGATATTAGAAGATAGAAAGTGATGAAACTCAGAGAAGCGACGAAGTAAGAAAGAAACGCTGTAGTGAATTAGTAAGAGTTGGGAGGGGGAGTTTATAAGACGAAATATTTGCCTTTGGCTCCAACCAGTCCAGGAGTTTTGTGAAGGTTGAGTCACCCACAAACACACACACACACACACACGAGGACTGTATTTCATGACCCGTGTACACAGACAGCAGCTGTGTGGGGTAAAATAGTCACGGAATCTGAGGAGCTCCACACACTTCTTTGAGACTGTTTTAGTTAGAGAGTCGCCTTGATCTATGCAACGAAAGATTGTGAGAGAAAAAAACACCAAGAATGTTGAGAGAAGAGGAAGGATTAAAAGTTGTATAGGCTACATCAATAAAAAAAAGAGAGTATCATAGTTATTTTGGAAGATCAGACACTCTCCTTATTGTCTTGTCTATACCTCACCATACCCTGTCCTTCTCACCCTATCCTGGTCGGTCATTACCCTGTCTCTACGCCACACACCCCGTCCCTCTCTCCCCTGTCCTAGTCATTACCCTGTCTCTGTACCGCACCCCCTGTCCCTCTCACCCCTGTCCCCCTCACCCCTGTCCCCCTCACCCCTGTCTCTGTACCCCCTCCCTGTCCCCCTCACCCTTGTCCTATAGTTATTACCCTGTTTTTGTACCACATATTCCCTATCCTGTTCTGCCTTCAACCTACCCTGTCCTGGTCATTACCCTGCCACTGCACCACACCCTGTCCTGCCCCTGTACCTCACCCTGCCTTGGCCCTGCGGGTAATGGCCCTCGCCCGGCCGCTGCCTTCCCTGATTGATGACTGGCGGCCCAGGTGGCTCGTTAGGGTGTGTCAGGGTGAACCAAGGTATGTATGTTAAGGGATGCTGGGGTGACTATATACCTAGGGTGACTGTCTCTTATACCTAGGGTGACTGTCCCTTATTATGTATTGAGGTTATCCGTCGTATACATAAAGTAGCACAAGTTGTTAGCGAAACTGACGATATGGCAGAGTTAACTATAAGGTTTGTCAGGGTGAAGAAAGGTGTATCACGGTGAACTCATTTGTTTAAGGTTAAATTATGGAGTGTTGGAGTGTGCTAGAGGGAGTCATATAATAATCATTGTGAACCAAATTGTATATCTGGGTGAAGTGATGATGATTCAATATTTCATAGTCTTATATTATTGTACAAGAGACAGTAAGAGACAGAAAGATCAGTAAAATTCCTTGTGTCATGAGGGGCGTGAGAAAATGACAGCATGTGTCAAGCTGTGTGTGTAATACGTTGTTGATTTATGTTAAATGCGGTAAGGAAAGTTTATATAGACGAAGTTTTCTAAAAATACAATTGCGTCTTAAAATGTTTCTTACTTGAAAATGTACTTTACATTATCATCCTCTTTATAATATGCGAGCTATAGTTTATAATTATACCTTGGGATATGTAAAGCCTAGTACACATAGAGATACAAAATTGAGAGAGTGTCCTGACCAATATGTATCTCGACTGTTGCGATACAATCCAGATACAGGCGGGCGACAGTCCTGAGACGCGTTGGAGACAAGACAACTTTATCTGGATTGTCGAGAGACCGTCGCTAGACATTTCTTTTAATTTGTCGCTGGACAATCGAGAGACAGTCCAGCACCTTTGTCCAATATCCACTGATCAACTACCCTATAGTCACATACTCAGCCAGTTGAACCAGTAGCGCTGCCTATCCAATGTAAGGGGAAAGTTGACAGATAAAAATATATATATATTTCTGGACACAGGTTGAGAAGACAGTTTTGTAAAGATAGGTAATAGCGGCTCTATACGCATCACTTTAAGCAAGATTTGAGTACACGGTATAAATGTATAAATAAACTCTTAAGAATTGTTTAGATTAGCTTTTGTAAATGCGGACTTTAAAAAGAAACAAAATATATATACACCGTCATCCGTTGGCAAATTCTTCGATACAATAATCTATTTACATCTAAAAAAAAAAAAAAAAAAAAAAATTAACGAGGCGGGTAATAGGTTAGGTTTTGTCGTCATGTATTTATCGAGTTTAATTTTAAAAGTATCAATCGTACTGCTACTGACTACTTGTGCTGGGAGAGAGTTCCATACATTAACTATTCTGTTGAAGAAGAGTTAGTGTAAGGTAGTCAGGGTGAGGGAGGGCTAGTATGAAGTGCATGGTCAGTGTGGGTGAGGGAGAGTTAGTGTGAAGTGGTCAGGGTGAGGGAGGGTTAGTGTGAAGTGGTCAAGGGGTGGGTATGAGGGAGAGGGTCAGAGGAAGGGGGTTTATGACAGGGGGGAGGTGGGGGGGGGGCAACTAGTAGTCTCTGGAGGATTACCTATAGGATAGTCGGTGGTTGCTTTGATCTCCAACCCTCCTCCTTCTCATCCTCCCTTTCCTTCCCTCTTCCCACTCTGTTCCATTCCTCCTCACCCCCTCCTGCGCCTCGCTTGTTGTCTCCTTCGCCCCCTATACCTCGTGGTCCCTGTCACACGGTGTATATGGATGTGTATGTACAGTATATGTATGTATATATGTTCTGTATGTATGTACTGTATCTGCGTTTGTTTATTTTCCACGACAGTACACAATCACACAAGTACACTTATTATGAGTTTAAACAACTATAGGTGAACAGAGCTGCTCCCACATGGAATTATCACACACACACACACACACACACACACACACAAATATAATATATTTCCGTAGCAAAATTCCGAATTGATTTTGTAATTCTGTTCTATAACATACTCTAAATTTTGATATTGTGGAAGGTGAAGATTATAGGCAAAAAGCCCCTTTAAAAAATAAAATGAAAAAGAATGTAAGATTTCCTAAATAATTTCATTCCAGATGCGTAGACACATTTCTCTTAATGGAGCATAAGTCTTAGTAAGGGTGAAAGATGGATGACGGTATAGAGTGTGTGAGTGTTCCAGAGTTGACCAGTTGTGCATACGAAAGATTAAGAGGACCGGTTAACTCTTGCACTAGTTAGAAGGGAGTTGGACAGGAAGGGGGGTGGAGTGAGACAGGGTGGTTGGTAACTTGACGAGTGTTGCATGAATGAAGAGTCAGCAGAGGCCATGTCCACGAGAACCATAATAACTTGTGGTGGAGTCCAGCATTTGTCAAGAAAAATGGAAGAGAGTTGAAGTACGAGTAAATAATCTTATATAATTCAGGGGGTCGATTACCATTCCTGCATGGGACTTATTGGAGAACTACTCATTATTCCTAACTATGCTACAATATCAGATCCCCATACTTACTCTATATACTGGTGTGGTATGTCTGTTTCCTAGGTATAATTTGGAGTTTCTGTGGCCCTCGAATTCGAACGCAACTGATGACACCCTTAATTGATTTAGCTTGGAGTTGAGCTGAGGTAAGGTGAGGGGAGTTGAGGTGAGGTGAGGTGAGGGGAATGGAGGTGAGGTGAGGGGAATGGAGGTGAGGGGAGGTGAGGTGAAGGTGAGTTGAGGGGACTGTAGGGGAGGGTAGAGGTGGCTTTAGGTGGCCTCTATACGTGCCCTGTGGTTGATGAGCCGTGGGTGAGGCCAGGAGGACGACCACCACATACATACATTGGTCCTGGCTGAGGCAGTGCATGGACATACCTTACCTTAGTCTGGTGGTGGTCTGCCTTACTCTGCCTTGTTCAGCTTTACTTTGTTCAGCTTTACTTTCCCTTACTCTGCCTTGTTCGGTTTAACTTTGCTTTACTCTGCTTTGTTCAGCTTTACTTTGATGTACTCTGCCTTGTTCATCTTTACACAGCCTTACTCTGCCTTGTTCAGCTTTACACAGCCTTACTCTGCCTTGTTCAGCTTTACTTTGCATTACCCTTCTTTGTTCTACCTTGTTCTCCCTTACCCTGCCTTCTTCCTTACTCTGCCTTGTTCTCCCTTACTCTCACTTACCCTGTATTGTTCTCCCTTACTCTGCTTCTCCATACACCTTTATCTGTATTTCTCCATCTTACTCTCTCTCTGTCGTCTTCCTCCACCAACCAACCATACACACCATATATGTACACTTTTGAATACGACACTTCCCATCACATTTGACTTCGACGAATGACGCAGAATATACGAAACGAGGGGAGGGGGGGGGAATCCGAGTGAAGGACATGACGACGCGAGAAAATGGCCCCGTCAAGGTCTTTCTCGCACCCACTCTTATTTTTGGTTTTTGTAGTTGTGTGTGTGTGTGTGTGTGTGTGTGTGTGTGTGTGTGTATTTCATAGTAAAGTCCGGTGCGATGATGATGATAATAACAACACGTTGAGGTGATCATTGTTGTGGTCAAGAGTGAGGAAAACATTCGCTTCATTAATTCCCTGTTGTGTATGTGTGTTGTATCATAACTGTCTGATTGCTTTCTCTCCCTGTCCTCTCTTTTTACCGTGTCTCTCCCCTATATCACACACTTTTTTCCTTCCCTGTCACTCACTTCCTTCCCCCCTTCTTCGTCTCCCTGTCACACATATTCCTTCCCTGTCTCCCTGTCACACACCTTCCTTTTCCCTTCCTTCTCTGTCACACACTTTCCCTGCCTCCTTCCCTGTCACATACTTCTCTTCCCTGTCACACACCTTCCTTCCCTCCGTCCCAGTCACCCACCTTCCTTGCCTTCCTTCCCTGTCACACACCCTATCACCTTGCTCTGGTCCCTGCCGTTCTCCCCCCTCTGATTCCCGGCTCCCCTTCCCTGGCAGTAAGTAACACTATCCCGCTGCCCTGCCTTGGTACCTGGGCGTAACAGGACCCTCTCTCCCTCCCTCACTCTCTCTCCCCCTCTCTCTCTCTCCTTTATTCTCCTTCCTTCTCCTCCCCCTCTCTCTCTCTCCTTTACTCTCCTTCCTTCTCCTTCTCTCCTCTGCTCACCTCACTTGTCTCTTCCTTTTCTGTACTCACCTCATTTGTCTCCTTCCTTCTCCTCCTCTCTTCTCTACCCACCTCATTTATCACCTTCCTTATCCTACTCTCCTCCTCTCTACACACCTCACTTGTCGCCTCTTCTCTTCTCCCTCCCTCCTTTCCTTTCGTCTCCTCAACCCTTCTATCCTTTCGCCTCTTCTTTCGTTAACATATAAATGAATATATTGCAGCAAACTAACCAATAAAAACCATAACCCAAAATTATCTTTATGTTTGGTGAAGGTTATAAAATTATATCACATGTTCATTTACACCAAGTCATTTAGAACAATATTATTATATGTACCGTATATTTAACAATTTACTTGAACGACCTTTTTCTTTCATTCCAGGTAATTATTCGGTTCTTGGTGAATGGTGATGCAGAGTATGATTATGTAAGTAGTAAATACAATTTTTACTTAACTAAAGGTAAAACTAAATTTATGATAGTGGTAATGTGCCTAACCTCTGCCTACCTAATCTGTTTCTGCTCCTATATATACCCTGTTATATTAAACCTCTATTGTCTTATTTTAACCTTGCCTTAAGAGGGTATAATATTAATAGCACATTGTTTTGGGTGGTAAATCTGGAGCAAATTATTCCTCCAAACTATTCCTGGCAACAAACAGGATATGGTACCATTATTTTTCTATCATCTGGGTCTGTTTCGTGGCATACTTTGGAGGAATCAAGGCGGAGGCTCCAATCATTCAGTGGTATACTATCTACTTAATCCAATACGTACCCAAAGACCATTAGAATAGTATAATAAGCCATTATTACTATTGTTTATTGGTGTTGATGTACTCTGTTACCATCACACCTACACTGATCTCTTTCGCTGTCCATCCATACACAGTGTTGATAGCTGCAACAAATTATAAGGAATATCTTGGCTTTCTTTCTCCTTTGTAGTACACACACACCACACACACACACACACAGAACCCCCACCCACACAGAACCCCCACCCCTCCACAACACAAACACACACACACACATTCTCTCTTTCTCCAAACATAGCTCCTCCCAGACACACACACACACACAGACACCCATTATCTCTTGTAATTATTATGCCCCCGGACCCTGGGCAGTGCATGTTTAGTACCCGCGGGCACCAGCTCCGTTAATAGTATTGCGGCCTTTGTAATGGAACCGCTGCCCCTCCTCCATGCCTACTTTGTTTACATGCTGAGGTGAGGCTTGGGGATCGCTGCCTCCTCCTCCTCCTCCTTCTCCTGGAACTTGGCGAGCACCTAGCGTAGAGTTTATGTGTGTGTGTGTGTGTGTGTGTAAGAGTAGAGTGTGTGTGTGTGTGAGAGAGAGAGAGAGGGGGGGGGGTGGAGAGAGCTATGTTTAGGGTGTGTATGTGTTTGTGAGATTCTATGTTTAGTGTGTGTGAGGAGCTATATTTAAACTTTGTGTGTGTGTGTGTGTTTGTGTGAGTGAGAGAGAGAGGGGGGGAGCTATGTTTAGTGTGTATGTGTTTGTGAGAAGCTATGTTTAGTGTGTGAGGTGCTATATTTAATGTGTGTGGGATTGTGTGTGTGAGGAGCTATATTTAATGTGTGTTTATTTGTGTATGTGTGAGGAGCTATATTTAGTGTGTGGGTGTTCTATTCCTCCCTCGGCATTATTTTTCTGTTCTTTCGTTTGTATTTTCACATTTTGTTCTCATATTATCGGCTTATTACTTTTTTTTTTTTACTTTACCAAACAATTTTTCATATTTCTTTTCGTCTGCCTTACAACCTTTTTATTTCTTAATACCCCTCTGCTTACTGCTTACAGCCTTTTCTACCCTCATCATTATTATTATTATTATTATTATTATTATTATTATTATTATTATTATTATTATTATTATTATTATTTGTGTGTGTGTGTGTGTGTGTCAAATACTTTCACTAATGTCATCAACGCAGGTCTTAGCATTTTTCCTCCTCTCTTTTCTCATGTGTTCTCTCGCTCTTCTTCTCATTTCCTCTCCTCGTCCTGTTATTAATTTTTTCTTCTTTTTGCTCCTCCTTATGCTTCTCTTTTACCTCTTCTTACTCCTCCTCCTATTTTATTTGTTACTCTTCCTTACACTCCCTCATCTTCCTCCTACTCCATCCATTTTCTCTTCTCCTTTTCCTCCTCCACCTCCTCCTTCTTATTATTCTCCTTTTCCTCCTACACCTCTTTCTTACACTTCATCTTAATCTTCCTTACACTCCCTCTTCTTCCTTACCCTCCCTCTTCTTCCTCCTTCTCTTCTCCTCCTCCTCTTTTCCTTTTCCTCTTCTCCTTTTCCTCCTCCTCTTGGTTCACTTCCGGCTGTCCTAAGTGCCGAGGTCCCTGAGGGCACCCCCCCCATTTCCCTTACTTCTCCCCTCACCCTCCCCTCTTTCCTTCCCTTTACCTCTCACCCTCCCCTCTTTCCTTCCCTCTAACTCCCACCATCCCCTCTTTCCTTCCCTCTAACTCCCACCATCCCCTCTTTCCCTTACCTTACCTCACACCATCCCCTCTCTTCCCCTCTTTTCTTCCCTTATCTTACCTTTCACCATCCCCTCTCTCCTCCCTTCCTTCACCCTTACATTTACCTATACACTTTCCTTCACCCTCACCATCCCCGCTTTCCTTCCATTTTCCTTCCCTTCTTTGTCGTTTTCCTCAACACTTGCATCAACCAACCATCCTCTTTCTTTCATTTCCCCCATTCACTACCTATCTTCCAATTCTCCCTCTTCCCATTTTTACCCTTTCTAATTCCTTCTCTCTCACCCTTTCCCTTCCCTTCCCTTCTCTATTACTTTTCCCCACTTTCTTTCCACTTATCTTTCACTAACCCCCTTTCCTTATCTTTCTCCCTTCCCCAAATCCCTTCCTTCATCTCCCTTTCCATTATTTCATCCCCTTTAATCACCATATTCTTCCCCTCACTCTCCTCCTCACCATTTCCTTTCCTCACCTCTCACCCCTAGCCTCCATGTCCTCTCTTTTACTCCCCTCTCTTCTCTCTGTTTCCCCTCACCTCTCCAATCTTTTAAACTCTTTCTCTTTCATCTCCTCTTCCCGTCTTCTCTCTTTCCCTTTCCACTCTTCCTCCAGCCCCCCTTTTTATAACCTTCACTTTATTCTCTTTCGTCCCTCTCACTTTCTACTTTCTACTCCTCCTTCATCTCCCCTTCTCCTATTTCTCCCCCTTCCCATTTCTCCCCCTTCCCATTTCTCCCCCCCCCCCCCCCTTAATCCATCGTTCCCTCTATCCCCTAACCTCTCCCTACCTCCCTCCCCTACTCTCTCTCTCTCTCCCTCCCCTACTCTCTGCCTTAGTCCCATCGCTGGCTATCCCCCTTGGATTATCCTCTCCCTTTCCTTTCCTGCCTCCCCTCTTTTCCTGTCTGCCTATACATTGCCATCTCACTCTGCCACCTGCCTACCTCACTTTACTTCCTTCCTACTTCACTCTGTCACCTGCCTCACTGCCACTTTCCCCACCCTGTCACCCATCTCACTCTGCCACCTGCTTCACCCTACCACCTGCCTCACCCTACCACCTGCCTCACCCTACCACCTGCCTCACCCTACCACCTAATTCACCCTGTTCCTTGCCTCACCCTGCCACCGTACCAAGACTTCATTTTCCTCTCCTCTTATCCACACACGTCTACTCACCCTCTACGTCCTTCCCCTTTTAACACCTCTCTTCCTCTTCTCTTCCTCACCCCTCTCTTCCTCTTCTCTTCTTCCCCTCACCCCTCTCTTTCTCTTCTCTTCTTCCCCTCAGTGACCCCTCTCTTCCTCCATTTACTACCTTCCTCGCTTCTCTCTTTCTCCCCTCTCTTCCTCCCTTCCTCTCCTCTATTTTTCTCTTCTCTTTCCTTTTTCTCATAATTTCCTCTCCTCCCTCACTCCTCCCATTCCCTTTCCCTCCTCTTCTCACCTCTCTCTACTTCCTCACTCTTTAACACACTACTACCTCTTCCTCCCCCCTCCTTCCTCACCACTTATCTTCTTCTCTCTCCTCTCTTTCTCTCTTTCATCTCGTCCTTTATTCTCTCCTCCTTACCTTTCATTCACCTTTTTTCTTTCCTTCTCTCCACATCCTCTTCATTATTCCCTTCCTTCCTTCCTTCTTCCTCCTCTCCCTTTTCCTCCTCCTCTTCCTTCTCCTCCTCTTCCTCCTCCTCCTCTTCCTCCTCTTCCCTTTTTCTCTTTCTCCTCCCTTTTCCTCCCTTATTCCTTATTTCTTTCCCTCCACATTCCTATTTTTATATCCTTACCACTTCCCTTCTTCTCACCTTCTTTCTCTTCCACATATTTTCTCTTTTTCTCTTCTCTACTCTTTACTTTTCTCTTCTTACTCTTCACTAGTTTACTAAGCCACTTTCAGCTTCTCTTTCTCTCTTTTACACTTCTTTCTAGTCTTTTTTTAACTATTATTATTCCCACTTCCCTCCTCTTCTCTTCTCATTTCTCCTATTTTATTTTTATTTTCTCTTCCCTTCCCTTCCTTTCCCTTCCCTTCCCTTCTCTTCTTCGCACCCACCCTTCCTTCCTTCCCCTCTCTCTCTCCCCCCTCCCTCCCTCCCTCCTTCTCTCTCTCCTTTCCTCTCCCCTGTTCCGTGCTGGCTTGGCGATGACCGTATTGCCGCGGCGCCCCCCCCTCTGCCCCAGCCCCCCCCTCCCTGCCGCGTCTGGCCCCCTGCCATCTCGGGGTCACTACATACCACCACCCCCTACCACCACACACACACACACACACACACACACACACACACACACACACACACACACACACACACACACACACACACACACACACACACACACACACACACACACACACACACACACACACACACACACCCTGCTTTTCATACACCCTTCCAACATTTACTTCGTCACTCTACCCCAATTTTTTTTTCAGTTTTTTTTTCGTTTTTTCATCCTTTCCCTGCCTCTCCCTCGCCCTCTCCCTGTTTTTTTTACTCTGCTCCATCCTGCCTACATTATTAGTCTTTATCCTCCCTGCCTCACTCACCCTTCATCCTCCCTGCCTCACCCTTCATTACTTCCTTCTTCACCCTGTCTAACCATTTCTTTGTTAGTCTCGTTCACCCTGGCACACTAACACTCATGAATCGTACCTCATACTCTTCCCTTCACCCTCATACTCTCCCCTTCACCCTCATACTCTCCCCTTCACCCTCATACTCTCCCCTTCACCCTCATACTCTCCCCTTCACCCTCATACTCTCCCCTTCACCCTCATACTCTCCCCTTCACCCTCATACTCTCCCCTTCACCCTCATACTCTCCCCTTCACCCTCATACTCTTCCCTTCACCCTTAAACATCTTCCTTCTTCCTTCCCTGTTCGTGTTCATATTTTTTTTCTATTTTCCAAGCGATTTTGGCCCCTTCCCCCTTCCATTTTTTTCCTCCCCTTCCTTCCTTCCTTCTTCATCTCCTTCGTCTTCCCTTCCATTCCTTTCTTCCTCCCTTTTCTCCTTCACCTTCTATTCCTTTCTTCCTCACCTTCTTTCTCCCTCCCTCCCTTTCTTTCTTTCTCCCTTGCCTCCTTTCCTTTCACCCCTGCTATAGCTTTGCGTGCTTCCCGTCCCCTGCCACCCCCCCCCTGCCCCCCCCTGCCATGGCCTAGTTCCACGTCCCCTCTGGTCCCTTCTAATTTTATATCGTCATTCCGTCCCTTCCCTACACCGGTCACCCTCCCTCCCTCCCCCCCTCTCTCTCTCTTCTCTTTCTCTCCCCCTCTCTCTTTCTCTTCTCTTTCTCTCCCCCTCTCTCTTTTCTCTTTCTCCCTCTCCCCCTCTCTCTCTTCTCATTCTCCCCCTCTCTTTCTTCTCTTTTTCTTCTCCCTTCTCTTTCTTCCGATCTTTCTCACCTCTATTCTCCCCCGATCTTTCTTCTCCCTCTTTTCCCTTCTCTTTCTTCTCCCTCTTTTCCCTTCTCTTTCTCCCCCTCTCTTTTCTCTTTTTCCCCCTCTCTTTCTTCTCTCTTCCCTTCTCTCTCTTTTCCCTCTCTCCCCCTCTCTTCTACCTTCTCTTTCTTCTCCCTCTCTTCGCGCCCCCTCTCTCAACTTCCTCTCTTTCCCTTCCATTCCCTTCCCTTCTCCCTCCCCTCTAGCTCCCTGTCGTCTCCCCCTCCCACCCTCTCTTTCTACCTCCTCTTCCCCCTCCCCACTTTCCCCCCCTCCCTTCTCGCCCCCTGTCGCCTCTCCTTGTCTCTCCTTTGCCGCATTCACCTCCTTCCCACACCTCCCTTTTCCTCTTCGCTGTTCCTCCTTTCCTTCCTTTTTCTCTTTCCCACTTTCTTCTCCCTTCCTCTTTTCCTTTTCCTTGCATTTCTCCCTTCCTCTCTTGGCTGTTCCAACTTTCCTTCCCTTCCCCTTTTTCTTCTCCCTTTCATTTTTCCTTTCCTTCTCCCTTCCTCTTTTCCTTTCCTTCTCCCTTCCCCCTTTTCCTTTCCCCTGCCCCTCTCCCCCTTTCCCTGCCCCTCTCCCCCTTTCCCTGCCCCCCTCACTTCCCCCTGTATCCTTCGTTTGACACTCCCCTGCTACTTCCGTTCCTCCCCTGTCATCCGCTCGCGTCTCCCTGCCCCTTTCATCATCATCATCATCTACTCCCCCCCCCCCCCTTCATTACCGTCTTCCCTTCCTCCTCCTCCTCTTCCTCCTCCTCCTCTTCCTCCTCCTCCTCTTCCTCCTCCTCCTCTTCCTCCTTTAGTTTAGAAAAACGTAGACTACGGGGTGACCTAATTGAGGTTTTTAAAATGATTCATGGTTTCGACAATTTCAATATAAGCGATTATGTAATTGTTGTTCGGGAAAGAACCACAAGAAACAATGGGTTCAAAATAATCAGCAAAGCCTTTAGATCGGAAGAAGCAAAACACTTTTTCTTCAACAGAATAGTTAATGTATGGAACTCTCTCCCAGCACAAGTAGTCAGTAGCAGTACGATTGATACTTTTAAAATTAAACTCGATAAATACATGACGACAAAACCTAACCTAACTTATTACATGCTTCCTTATTTTTTTTTTTATTATTATTATTATTTTTTTTTTTGGATATATACTATAAAATTTTCTGTTCAGTTTTTTTTTCTACTGCTGCAAAGGGAGGGAGAGGTGGGTGGGGAGGAGCCTTCCACTTTACTATGCTTACCTCAGACATGTAGAAACCATAGACGTAGAGTAGTTACACAGGCAGCCTTGTGAGGACCACCAGGGCTGTTGTTGCCTGTTCCTCTTTGTATTCCTTTGTATTCCTCCTCCTTCCTTACATCTCCTCTTCCTCCTCCTCACTCCCCTTCCTTCTCCTCACTCTCCTTCCGTTCCAAGCTGCTCCCCTGCCTGGCTGCCTCATAGCATTTCCTCCTCTGCCGCCCCTCCCCTGCCACTCTACCTACCCTACCCACCCTACCCACCCCCTGCACCTTACAGTATGCTACCACCGACACCTGCTCCCTAGCTCCTTCTCTCTCTCTCTCTCTCTCTCTCTCTCTCTCTCTCTCTCTCTCTCTCTCTCTCTCTCTCTCTCTCTCTCTCTCTCTACCTAGTTCCCTGTCCCTTCTCTCCCTCCCTACTACAAGTCCCCATTCACTCCCCCCTCTTTCTCAGCCTCCCACCCACCCACACCCTCTCCTTGCCTCCTTGTTTTCCAGCCTTCTACCGCACCCTCCTCTCGTCACCCTACCTCACTCTCACCCTGTCTCTGTCTCAATCTCACCCTGTTTCTGTCTCACTTTCACCCTGTTTGTCTCAAAAATCACCCAATTTCTGTCTCACTCTCACTTTCAAACTGCCTCTCTCACTCTACACTTTCACCCTGCTTCTCTTACTATACTTTCCTCACCCTATACCTGTCTAACTACTCCCACCTCATGCACCCTGTCTGTCTAACACCCTTCCCCCATCACCCATGCCCCCTATATATCACCCTGTCACCCTATCTCTGTCAAACTCTCCTCCCCCATCACCCTACATCACGTACGCACCAGACACACTACACCCTGAGCTGTATACCACCCTTGCCTCACCCTACTTCCCTGTTGCCTCCTTAGTCCTTCCCATTCTCTCCCTTCCCTTCCACTCTGACCACCTCCTTCCCTTCCATTCTGACCTTCTCCTTTCCTTCTCTCTCTTCCATTCTGACCTTCTCCTTTCCTTCTCTCCCTTCCACTCCTTCCCTTCTCTCCCTTCCACTCTGACCCTCTCCTTCCCTCCTTCCAGCTTCTCCCTCCTTTCTCTCATTCTCTCCCTCCTTTCTCTCATTCTCTCCCTCCTTTCTCTCCTCTCCACCTTCCACTTTCTCTTTCCTTTTTATCTGCCTTATCTTCTTGTTCTAAATTATCTCCTTTTCCTCTATATTCCTTCTTCTATTTCTCCCTTCTCTCTCTTCCTTCTTCTCTCTCATCAACAACTTTCTCCTCTTCTCTCTGTCTTCCCTTTCCGCTTCATTATTTTCCTTCGTCTCTCCTTCCCTCACGTCTTATTCCCTCCTTCCTTCACCTCTTTTCTCCTTCCTTCACTTCTTGCTTCTTCCTTATTTCCACCATTTACTCCTTCCTTCTTTCACCATTTACTCCTTCCTTCTTTCACCATTTACTCCTTACTTCCACCATTTACTCCTTCCTCCTCCTCACCTCTTACTCCTTCCTCCTCCTCACCTCTTACTCCTTCCTTCTCCTCACCTCTTACTCCTTCCTTCTCCTCACCTCTTACTCCTTCCTTCTCCCTTCCTCCAGCGAACTCCTTGAAGCCCTCCACCCCCCTACCCCACCCCACCCCCCCACCGGAGCCGGAGCGAGGGTCAGCCAGGCAGCGTAGGGCATCACCAGCACCCACCCCAACCCACCCCACCCCCACTCAGCCCACCCCGGCGGTCGATAGTGCCACCACTCACTCCAGCCCTGGGGGACACGAGGGGAGTTCAGGCAAGGAGCAGCAGGGAAGGAAGGAAGGAAGGAAGGAGGAGAAGGAAAGGAAGAAATGGGGAGGAAAGGAGCAGTAGGGAAGGTGAAGGCTAGGAAGGAGGTGGAGGGAAATAGGGAAGGAATGAATGGGGAGGAAGGAGAATGAAAGGAAGGAAGGAAGGAATGGGGAAGAAAGAATAATTATAGGAAAGAAGGAATGAAAGGAAGGAAGGAATTGGGAGGAGAGGAGAATTGAAGGAAAGAGGGAAGGAATAGAAGAAAGGAATGGGGAGGAAAGGAAATGGCAAGGAAGGAGTTGGAGGGAAGGAAATGGCAAGGAAGGAATTGGGAGGAAAGGGAGAATGGAAGGAAGAATAGGAGGTGAGAAGGAGAAGGGGAGAATGGAAGGAATGGGAGGAGGGGGAAGGAAGGAATAATTGTGGCGGTGAAGGGAAAGAGAAAGGAATAGGAGAAATGAATAAAGAGAAAAGAGGGGCTGAAGGAATTATAGAACAGGGAAGGAGAGAAGAGAAGAGAAAGATAAATGAAATAAGACTAGGAGAAGTGAAGGAAAGGAGGGGAAGGGAAGGAAGAAAGAAGAAGGAGGAGGAGAAGGAGATAAGTAAGGCAGGAAGGAGCGAAGGAGGTGGAAGCAAGGAATGAAAGGAGGAAGAGGAGAAGGAGAAGGGAGGGAATATTAGGAGGTGGAGGAGGAGGGGGAGGAGGACATGGAGAGAAGGGGAGGGGAGGGGAGGAAAGGACTTAGATGAACGAGGAGGGAGAGAGAACGTCGGAGGAAGGGAATGGAGAAACTGGCAAGAGCTGAGGGTTGGAGGTAAGGCAAGGCGAAGGAAGGAAGGAAGGGAGAAGAGGGAAATGGAGAGGAAACAATGAACACAGTCGAGAGAGAGAGAGAGAGAGGGAGAGAGAGAGAGGGAGGATATAGTGAAGCAAATGGGACGAAGAAAAATAAAGTGAGAGAGAGAAAGAGAGAGAGAGAGAGAGGATATAGTGAAGCAAATGGGAGAAAGAAAAATAAAGTGAGAGAGAGAGAGAGAGAGGAGAGAGAGAGAGAGAGAGAGAGAGAGGACGTGGGTGAAGGAAGAGTTTGATAGTTACGTAATAAGAGACCTGCCATAGCCTACTCCCAGAGACCACACGGCCTCTACACCACCGCTCTCCCTCTATTAATTACGACAGGGGGAAGAGTTCAGTTCACTCCCCACCCTTCCTTCTGTACGCCTCCTAAGAACACCCCTTCATTCACCACTTCTAAGACCCCCCTTCATTCCTTCACCACTTTTAAGACACCCCTTCCTTCACCCCTCCCCTTCTTTTAGTACCCTTTCTCAGTAACCATTATGTCCCCTACCATTTTCGGTAATCCTGTTCTGGCCCCCTCGATATCCCCTGTTTTACCCCCTTTGGTACCCCTGTTCTACCCCCTTTGGTACCTCAATCTCCCCCTTTTGGTACCCCTGTTCTGCCCCCTCCCTCCCCCTTCCCACGTAATCCTGTCGCTGCTTCTTACTCGGTATACTTCTTGTCCCTCCCTTTTCACTAACAATTTTGCTGCCATCCTTCTTCACTACTCAGGCTCTCAGCAGCTGCCTCTACTCCCACCCTAACCAAGGAGCCACTGGGTGAATCTCTGGATGTTTATTTTTTATTATTATTCTGCTGTGGAATATGGACACGGCGAATGCGATGATGAGGAGAGAGAGAGAGAGAGAGAGAGAGAGAGAGAGAGAGAGAGAGAGAGAGAGAGAGAGAGAGAGAGAGAGAGAGAGAGAGAGAGAGAGAGAGAGAGAGAGAGAGAGAGAGAGAGAGAGAGAGAGAGAGAGAGAGAGAGAGAGAGAGAGAGAGAGAGAGAGAGAGAGAGAATAGAATGAATATGGATTAAGTTAAGAGATAAATTTACGTAGAGAGATTAAGAGAGCACTAGAAAGGAGGGTAAAAGCTCGAAACGTAAATAAAGAAGGGAGGGATTAGTAAAAATGGTGAGGCCGATGAATGAGAAGGAAGAGGAGGTAATGTCAAGGTGTAAAAAGAGGCGAGGAAAAATAATGAAGGATGGAAGAAAGAAGGTCGAATGGACGTAAGAAATATTTTCCCTCCCAGAAATAACTACGCATTTTCGCCGTTGAGGAAGGGAGGCAGGCAGGCAGGTAGGTAGGCAGGCAGGCTGGAGAGTAAGGCAAGGTGAGGAAGGAGAGTACAGGGAAATAGTTAGCAAAGGAAATAAGTACATATGTAGGTGAAGTGGTCATCAAACACCAACACAGACAGACTATGAGTAGATAGAGGCATACATGTAGAGAGGCAGATAAGCAACAAACTAAGAGGTAGGTAGGCAGAGGGGTAGGCAGGAAGGCAGACAGAGAGACAGACAGAGAGAGAGACAGGAGGGACAGGGAACAATTAGACAGAGAGGCAGGAGGGACAGGGAACAATCAGACAGAGAGGCAGTAGGGACAGGGAACAAACAGACAGAGAGGCAGGAGGGACAGAGAACAATCTCCTTATATCAGTTTGTCCAATGACTCACTAGTGTATGTATGGTGAGTGATAATGTGTACAGTCACCACCAAGAGTCATACTTCACGTGAATAAAAGTAGGT